>CAUZLF010000682.1:0-77500 GCA_963580285.1 Lucinisca nassula
TCGGCACCATGTCTGTCAAAGCATTCTTTTACCCTTTCCTAACTGTATCCTAGCATGTCCCGAATTTTTCCTATGTCTGTTTAATCTTACAACAGATCTTACCAGCCGCCTCATTCCCTGGCCTCTGCATATCCAAACTTTGTCCCACCCTTTCTCAACCATATTCGAACCTGTCCCGGATGTGGCTCATGTCTGTACCACCCTGATCATTGTCTGTCCCTCCCTGTCACTGGTCTTTTCCAACCCATCCCACCTTTTCCTCTGTCTAACCGACGCTTTCCAATCTTTCCCCATTGGTGGGATAACGTTGGATCAGACCCAGGACAGGATAGGACACACGTGGTATATGTCCGGAACAGGTGAGATAGTAGGGACAGGAATGGAAAGACATAGCACAGGGTGATATACCTTTGGATAAGGATGTGACACACATGGCTTTGGTCAGCCAGCCATGGGACAGATACGGGACAGGGTAGGATAGAATTGAATGCATGTTGTTTGTGGATTCCGTACAATTACGCTGGATAAAGAGAGATGCGACAAATAAGAGCTTTAGTGTTTCAATGTAAATAGTAATACGTATTGTTTCAGCTTCTAGGAAAATACCTTTGTGTGTACTAACTTATTATACCACCAGTCTTGCCCTTGCTATAAGTATGCAACTGAACGATGTACAAAGTTGAAACTTTATACAATTACAAAAGTCTTAACCGTAAGGTCCGATATCGTTTCCAAATTTTCCAATCCCTATTTTCATCCTACTCGTCTGTTAAAACTGTGTCCCGTTTTGTCCCTCTATTTATAACCCCGCAAACTATGTTTGGCAAACTATGTTTGTGGGGGTATACTGTTTCCCGTTGTTCGTCATTCCGTCCGTCCGTCACACTTTCGGTTTCCGTGCAATAACTTTATTTGTGAATGGATTTCATTGAAATTTCTCCCGAGCCGCCTTTCTGGCGACGAAACACAGATCAAGTTCGAAAAGGGAGGTTATGCATTGATTCTGATAGGAGTTAATTACTCTTGAATTTGGCGAGCCCTCTCCCAGGAGACGGGCCAACATGCAGTTTTCAGGTTTCCGTTCAATAACTTAAATATTTATAAATGGATTTCGATGAAATTTCACAGGAACCTTACTTGGGACAAAACACAGATCAAGTTCGTAAAGGGGGTTATGCACTGATTCTGACAGGAGTTACTGCCCTTGATATACTTGAAAATGGCACTTTTTTGGGTTTCCGCTCAATAACTTAAATATTTATAAATGGATATCAATGAAATTTCACAGGAATCTTTTTAGGTCAAAACACAGATCAAGTTCGAAAAGGGTGGTTATGCATTGATTCTGACAGGAGTTACTCTTGAAACTGGCTAGCCTTCTCGTAAAAGGGGCCCAACATGCAATTTTCAGGTTTCCGCTCAATAACTTAAATATTTATACATGAACTTCAATGAAATTTCACAGGAACCTTACTTGGGACAAAACACAAATCAAGTTCGAAAAGCGAGTTTATTTGTTGATTCTCACAGGAGTTACTGCCCTTGTTAAACTTCAAAATTGCACATTTTGGAGTTTCCGCTCAATAACTTAAGTATTTATAAATGGATATCAATTACATTTCACAGGAGCCTTATTTAGGACAAAACACAGATTAAGTTCGAATAAGGAGCTTATGCGTTAATTCTAACAGAAGTTACTGCTCCTGATAAACTTGAAAATTGTTGTTTTTTTGTTGGTTTCCATGTAATAACTTTAGTATTTATCAGCCAATTTCAGTGAATTCCTCATGACACTTAGTAGGCACAAAATACAGGTCAAGTTCTAAAAAGGAGGTTATGCACTGATTTTGGGCAGAGTTATGGCCCCTGATAGACATGAAAAGTAACAGATGTTTGAGTTTCGCTCAATAACATAAGTTTTTATGATCAGATTTCTTTGAAATTTATATGGTACTTGACCACCAACTAAATACAGATTGTGCTCGAAAAGAAAGGTTATGTATCCCTTTTCGATAGCAGTTGTCAACCCTGATGTATGTGTAAAAAGTCCCTTTTTCTGATCTATATTGGTATTGGTACCGCTGCGGGGGTATCTAGTAAGACATACTCTGTCGAGGCCTATCCCGTGTGTTTCCCGTTTTCTCCAGCCTACTACCACCCTGTCCAAACATAGCCCTGGTGTCCCGGTCCTGTACAGGAACTGTCGGGTCTGCCTCCACTCCTCGTTCCGGTTTCGTCATGACCCGTGCCTGTTACGGATTTGTGCTTAGCCTGTCCCATCCTTATACAACCCTGTCCCGTGTCTGTCCCATGCATGTTCCGCTTGTCCAAACCTATCCCACCCTGTCCCGATTCTGTCCCGTTCTGTGCCGAGTCTGTACTTAATTGTGCAAAATAGCTTTTGGACTTTCAAATAGCGATTGTACGAATATTTCATCTATCATAGGAGTCTTGCTCCGTGTCTGTCCCATGTCTGTACAATCGTGTCCAAACTCTATCCTGCCCTGTTCTGGGTTTGTCTAGTCCTGTCCTTGATCTGCCCTTTACTGTACGAAATATCATTTGCAAATTAGTATAGCGACTGTGGGAATACCATCGTCTCAAATATTCTCTGTCCCGTATCAGTCCCATGTCTGTACCCCTGTCAAAACCATATCCCACCTTGTCCCGGATCTGGCCCATCCTGTGTCAGAGCCCTCGTTTATTAACGACTATAGGAATATTACCGGTTTTTATCTTTAAATTCAGGATTTTAATGATTTATCTTTCAGGACGACATAATGGAGATCGTGGACAATGAGGACTTAATGTTAAAGATGGAAGAGCTGGAAGATGGTATGCAGGTCACGAAAGAGTTTGTGGTGGATCATCTGAGAGGTTTTGAGAAGCGTCTGACAGAAATAGAGAAACGGGAAGCATCGGCGTCCGATATATCTTCTTTGCGACAGGATATGGAAGGTTTCTCCGCTGGTATTTCTGAACAATCGTCCCCCACAGAGGAAAAAAAGAAATCGCCAAATCCCTTCATCAAGATGGCCCGCTTTGGTCCTTTGAAGATGCCGGAGGAATTGAGTGACATAATGGATGCAGACTTAAGATCGGGTTTGGAGAGGTTCATGCCTGACATGCCTTTGGACCCAAAAGAAAGGTTAAATAAGATTCAACTAGCCTTCTTCCAGTACTGGATAGACAAACAAGATGAAGTAAAAGGTAGGTTTAGGGATTTTCGTGTGTGTACAAATTGCAACGAGCGTTGTGAACGTTTTTTCAGTAATGTACAGGTTATTAGCTTCATAAACATAGACCAAGTTCTAGCAATTTATTATTAAGCTACCCGAGGGGATAGCATGTGAAGTTGCGGCCATCCGTCCGTCCGACCGTGCTTCCGTCTGCCTAAGTGTCTGACCGTGACACTTTTGTCCGGGGCATTTCCCTTAAAGTATGAAAGGTTTTCTTTTGCTTTTGTTTGTTTTGGAGTTTAACGGCATATTCAAAACTATTTGGTCCTTTCAAGCCGATCAGTTTGCCTATTCACACTTTTTCTGGGCAGGCTTATAAATAAGCGGTTAACCAGTACAATGCGCATTATTTTGCCAGAAACTGACAACAGTTACTGCTCTTCTTGAATGAGCCCGTATGTTTCCTTTTTTCAGGTCGCAGGGACGAGTCCAACAAACTTGTACGTGATGGGACAGAAAATAAGATATGGATACCGGAGCTGATGTTTGAAGGGAAGAGGAATTTCGGGGATTACTTATATGAGAAGCTACGTGGTCATGTTAGAAAGGTTCGGAGGGGTGAGAAGAGGAAGGAATTAGAGGAGACTTTTGAGATTGCCAAGGCAGTGCTAAAAATTTAAAATTGTAATGATAGCTAAGTTGCTATTTGATCCAAAATTAAAACCTTAAATTTCGAGATGGAAAAATAACGTCTTTGAATCAGGTTTCTTGGACACGAATCACTGTATATCATGTAATTTCGCACGCACAAGATAAACAATTCTGAATACGTTTGAGCGCTGATAAAAAATGTTCATGATTGAGTTGTTGAAGTCTTCAAATGCCACCAGTTCTGACGAGTTTTGTTTGAAGTTCTCAGGATATATTTTTCTGTTTTCCTTTTTTATCCTTTCAATAAAAGGTAGAAACAGAAAGTGTAATGATTAGCTAAGTTGCTAGTTGATTCAAAATTAAAACGTCAAATTTCGAGATGGACAAATTCTTACGACGTGAAAGCCGTAACAAAGGAAAGATGCATAGCCAGAAAAAATCCCCCGTCTTTGGTGGGATTCGAACCCGGTCCGCTCGGGTAGAAGTCCACTGCTGTTACCCCTGACTCTTTGTCTCAGGGGTAACAGCAGTGGACTTCTACCCGAGCGGACCGGGTTCGAATCCCACCAACGACGGGGACTTTTTCACTCTATGCATCTTTCCTTTGTTACGGCTTTCACGTCGTAAGATTGGGGCTCGTCCGGGATCGGACTTTATATGCCAGAATTGGCTTCGTGCCGAAGTTGGCATCCTTCACGTCATCATAAATGATGACTGCCGGAAGAGGGGGTGTGTTGCCTCCCTTCCATTATCTACCTAGGTAGATCATATGCATAGATTCTAAGTTTATAACCACTCTCTGACAACTGCGTCAGGGAGTCGACTCTTTGGTTCAGGGGTAAGAGCAGTGGACTTCCACCCGAGCGGACCGGGTTCGAATCCCACCAAACACGGGGGATTTTTTTCTGGCTACGGCTTTCACGTCGTAAGATATAAAGTACGATCCCGGACGAGCCCCCATCTTACGACGTGAAAGCCGTAGCAAAGGAAAGATGCATAACCAGAAAAAATCCCCCGTCGTTGGTGGGATTCGAACCCGGTCCGCTCGGGTAGAAGTCCACTGCTCTAACCCTTTAGCCAAAGGGTCGACTCTTTGGCTCAGGGGTAAGAGCAGTGGATTTCTACCCGAGCGGACAGGGTTCGAATCCCACCAACGACGGGGATTTTTTCACTCTATACATCTTGTCTTTGTTACGGCTTTCACGTCGAAAGAAATCTATGCATATGGATCTACCAAGGTAGATAATGGAAGGGAGGAAACACACCCCCTCTTCAAGGAAGTCATCATTTATGATGACGTGAAGATGCCAACTTCGGCACGAAACCAATTTTGGCATAACAATCTGCGAGAGGTCCCGGGTTCGATCCCGGCTTAGCCCCCCTCTTACGACTTGAAAGCCGTAACAAAGGAAAGATGCATAGCAAAATAAAAATCCCCCGTCTTTGGTGGGATTCGAACCCGGTCCGCTCGGGTAGAAGTCCACTACTCTTACCCCTGAGGCAAAGAGTCGACTCTTTAAATATTTTTTTTTTAATTATTTGGACCCCATTTTGATTTATATCAGTCTTTGTATCGACTGCCTATTCGAAATTCGCAAAATTGCGGTATGTTTCCTCTGGCTTTCTTTGCCGGATCATTACAGGGTCACTGATGAGGCTTTATTAGCCGAAACTACGTAGTATGACCCATCTTCTTTCTTATGAATGTTTTCATTGCTCTTAAAGGAACTCTTTTTTTATTTTTTTTTCTACCCGAGCGGACCGGGTTCGAATCCCATTAACGACGGGGATTTTTTCACTCTATGCATCTTTCCTTTGTTACGGCTTTCACGTCGTAACAAAATAACGTCTTTGAATAATGTTACTTGGAGACTTTAAAACCGAATCACAATATATCATGTTATTTCGCCCAAGATAAACAATTCTGAATAAGTTTGAGCGCTGATAAAAAAATTTCATGACTGAGTTGTTGAAGTCTTAAAATGCTCACAGTGGATGAACTGCCATGTATGAAAATTTCGAAAAATGTCCAATCGTTATATACAAAAAGAAAATAACAAATTAATATCTTGTTCTAAATGTTTATACATGGCTGCTCATTCACTGTAAGCATTTACAGACATAAAGAACACAACCATGAAAGTTCTGACGAGTGTTGTTTAAAGTCCTCAGGATATATTTTTCCTTTTTTTATCTATTCAATAAAAGGTAGACACAGAAAGTGTAATGATTAGCTAAGTTGCTATTTGATACAAAATTAAAACTTTAAATTTCGAGATGGACAAATAACGTCTTTGAATCATGTTACTTGGAAACTTTTAAATAAAAACGAATCACTACATATCATGTATTTTCGCCCAAGATAAACAATTCTGAAAAAGTTTGAGCACTGATAAAACAATTTCTTGGTTGAGTTGTTGAAGTCTTTAAATGCTCACAGTGGATGAACAGCCATGTATGAAAATTTCGAAAAATGTCAAATTGTTATATACAAAAAATAACAAATTCATATCTTGCTCTAAAAGTTTATGCATGGCTGCTCATTCACTGTAACAATTTGCAGACATAAATAACTCAACCATGAAAATTCTGAGGAGTGTTGTATAAAGTCCTAAGGATATATTTTCCTTTTTCCTTTTTTATCCTTTCAATAAAGAAAGAAAGAATGAAAGAATACGTGCTTTATTTTGTTTTATTTTTCCTTTGCTTTAGGATAAAGGTCATCCAGGGTATGTTTTCTTTTTCTTTGTAATGATTGAAATGTTGAAATAAGTATGAAGCTTCACTCTGGTATTGTTTGAATGTCTTCAAATAAATTCATTGGGGTCACTGAAGTGTAAACCGAGTCGTTCCAAGGCAGTACGGTGTGGGCAGGACGGTCCCATTTGTGCCCCAGAACAGGGGACAAGATAGTCTACATAGCATGAACAACATAAGAACCACCGCCTTAGAACGGTCAGCAGCAAAAGCCACTGGGGTTTAATGTACTAAAGAAGTTGACCAGGAAGTGCCACAATCAAAGCATACAGCCTGCCAACGGAACCAAGAGGAAGAGTAAAATATCACGTACATAAAGATACGCAACAAAAAGCAAAGCAATCAGCTTAAAGCCAGAGCAAAAGAAATCCACTAGTAGAACCACGGAGGGCCGGGCCAGAGACATAGCGTCAGGCACCAACCCTCTTATGAAAGATTTATGTCGGAGCCTTCATAGAGTCTGAGACCCGACCTACCGCCGTGCAACCAAAGAGGAAAGCATAGCTATCGACCGTGATTGGGTCAAAACTATGCATGCTGTCTGCCGCATCACATTCATGTTATAACCCTTTATAACGGTTAATGACTTTTTTGAGTTGTTCCAAAAGATCAGATTTCCCAAAAATTTCACCATGAAACTCAGGTCCCGATATTCCTTATTCCTTGTTGCAGAAGTGTCTTTAAACCAACGTTATATTTATCAATCAATTCAGGATGTCGACGATAAAACGTAGAAAATGTTTTACGAAGTCGAATTTAACGGACGAATCTTCGGGACAGACGGATAACAGAAACGGTATACCAGCGACTGGGCTGCTGTAAACATGATATGGCTGGGACACAAGCTACAATGGCATACATATAACACTCATTAGAAAGGCTTCGGACAGTCATGAGGAAGGATTCTGATGGGGTTTATTTATGTTATAGTTCGTCTTTGCATGTGTGCATTACTTATATAGTTTTATTTGGATAGACATTTTGCCATTTTGTGGGAAAGTAAGTATCCGTTTGGCTGTCGCTAGTGAAGTTCTCATTAGGGTTTAGTTGTTTCGTCTTCATTTTTCTTTCCCTTTGGCGTCTATGGTGGGAGATGTGGGTAATTGCACCCATTCCTGATCATTGCCTACGCACATGGGACAGACCCGGGATGGAAAATAGATACCCAATGGCAGTCAGGAAATAGGCATATACGAAGTTTTGATAGACATTGGATTCATGATAGTGGTATGTTACTGAAATAAAAATTCTCGGGGCAAATGCAAAGTACAACACCGCTCCCGACAGGGACAGGCACAGGAGGCAGTAAGGGCAGACATGGGAGACCCGGAACAAGGATACTACAGCCATGGAATGACTGAAGACAGACTCAAGACACAATATCATACCTTGAACAGTCAGTGGACGAGCTGTGATTCGTCCAGAGTGTCCCATGCCTGTCTCAACAATGTGGTCCGGGTATACTAATGTGTTTTTAGTCTGCTGATGCCATGTCTGTGGTATCCAAAATGCGGGTATCCCATGGCTGTCCAAACGGTCCCTTGCCTGTTCCTCGTTTATCTCTAAGGTACCCGTGTCTGTTACACCCTGTCACAGGTTTTTTAAAACTTATATGATCCCTGTCCCGGAATGTCTAATGTATCTCCCCTCCGCCCTAATCTGTCTAAACTACTGCACCGGGTACGACTTTGTGTTGTGCCTTTGTGAAAAGCCATTCCAGGCTTATAATATCCGTTCACAGGTATACCTATCTTGTCCGATCATGTCCCATATGCCCCAAAGTAGGAGTAAAACAAAGATCAGGAATCGATACAATTAACTTGCTCCTTCCACCAAAGACACCAAAGGGAAAGAAACACAAACACGAAGCGACCAAACCATAATGGAAACCCAAACATAGGAAGGCCAATCCCGTCCTGTCCCAGCAGTTCTGTCCCATCCTATCCCTCCCTGTCCCAGGTCTTTTCCAATCATATTCTGTCCTGTCCCAGGTCTGTTCCATCCTATCCCGTCCTGTCCCAGGGTTTTCCCATCGTATCCCAACCTGACCCAAGTCTGTCCCATCCTATCCCGCCCTGTCCCAGGTCTGTCCCATTCTATCCAGCCTTGTCCCAGGTCTTTCCCGTCGTATCCCGTCCTGTCCAAGGTCTGTCCCTTCCTATCCCACCCTGTCCCAAGTCTGTCCCATCCTATCACGTCCTGTCCCAGGTCTGTTCCATCGTATCCCACCCTGTCCCAAGTCTGTCCCATCCTATCCCGTTCTGTCCCAGATCTGTCCCATTCAATCCCGCCATGTCCAAGGTCTGTCCCAACCTATCCCGTCCTGTCCCAGGTATGTCCCATCATATCCCACCCTGTCCCAGGTCTTTTCAAACCATATCCCGTCCTGTCCTAGGTCTACTCCATCCTATCCCGTCCTGTCTTTCCCATCGTATCCCACCCTGTCCCAAGTCTGTCCCATCCTATCCCGCCCTGTCCCAGGTCTGTCCCATTCTATCCCGCCCTGTCCCAGGTGGTCTTTCCTTTCGTATCACACGCTGTTCCAGAACTGTTCCAACCACATCCCGTCCTGTCCTAGGTCTTTCCCATCCTATCCAACCCTGTGCCAGGTCTGTTCCAACCGTATTCCGTCATGTCCCAGGTCTGTCCCATCCTATCCCACCCTGTCCCAGGTCTGTCCCATCCCATCCCGTCCTGTCCCAGGTCTGTCCCACAGTTGGGACAGACATAGGACACAGTTGAACAGACATGGAACGTAGCGGGTGAGTGATGTGGTACATCAGGAAAGACATGGGACACATGGAGACTGTTCGGGACAGACCCAGGGCTAGTTACAACAGAAATGAGACACTTCGGAAAAAAATTGGGACGGTCATGGGATACAGCGCGACAGGGACAGCATAGCTCGGGACAGAAGTAGGACAGACATCGCACAGAGACAGGGTACATCGGGAGAGAAATGGATCTCATCCGGACAGACAAAAGTTAGCAAGGGACAGTACCGGAATGAGTTGGGGCAGACATGTGACACATACGGGGACAAAGATGTGATAGCTCTGTAGAACCGGAACAGATTTTAGATACCCTGGACAGACAGAGAATAGGCACGGGCAGCGTTTGGAAGAGTTGGGAGAGACATGTGGCAATGCGATATATATGATTGTGATACCTCGTGACACACACGGTCGGAGCCAGGAGAGACTTAGGACTAAGAGGGACAAGGATGTGATCAGCCGGGACAGGCCTGCTCCATGTCTGTTTGTAATATTTTAATTATAAGATTCGATCACAGGTTGTGGTACTCAATAGGACCACCTCATTGAGATAGGTCAAACAAGTATCCACAATCTAGGTCTTGAAGAATAAAAAATAATATTTTGCACCTCTGTAAACTCCAGTTTTCTCTATATGAAGTGAGGTTCAGAGGGTGTTCACTACAAGGAATTGTTTATATGATGGTGTCTATCGAATCCTGTCACGTGTAACCCATGTCTGTCCCAAGTCTGGCGAACCCAATGCCTGTTTAATTTGCCGTTAGTGCCCCATGTTAAACTATATTTATTATATGTCACGCACGACTTCGTAGATTTTGAAAAAAACAATTCTGGGGCCAGTTGTTCAAAGCATCGTTAGCTTAACGAGCTCGTTAGTGGTCATATTGTTAACTGTTCTAGCAAGGATAATGAAACATTTTGGTATTTTTGCTGAAAAAATGTGAGCAGCGTTTGCATCTGCTCATTTTTTCAGCAAAAATATCAGAAGTTTTGACAAAATTAGGGATCAAAGTTTTAACGACTCGTCAACTAACGACGTCGTTAGTTTTGAACAACTCGCCCCTGGTGTTTTGGTGGTAGATAGTGGATTGGTCGAACCTTGACCCGGTTAGTATGCTTGACAGATACATACAGAACATTGGGCTGACTATGGACGACCCGAATCATTTAATATCCATCGGGTTAGCAATTCCGTGCAATGCACACTCCTCTATAGTGCGGTGATTCTGATTCTGGTCAGCAGCCAGAATTTTATATTTGGATGAGAAATAAGAAAGCCAATAAAAACATTCTAGTTGTAGATAAACAAAACAAAGAAGCCAGTCATAATAAAACCAAGTCCATATAATTTTGACAACCTTTAACACCGCTTTTATATAGTAAAACTAGAGTTAACAAGGGGAAAACATAATTCCCTTATTTCTGCTCAAAAAGATAGATTGTGGCTACTCGTTAAACCGTCTCGCAGAGGCGGTTTTAACGACTTTTCAGACTCTACATTGTAGGTACTTGTTAGAATTGCCTCACAGATGCGCTTCTAACGACCCTCCAATATCTGTTTTGAGCAGATATATGAACAATATTAGAATTTTGCATCCGAAAATAATCTATTTCTGGTATTCAAGTTTTAAATGTATTTAATTAGGCGTGTTTTCGTAATGTTACTACACTGCTGTTAATTTCAATAGAGAATTCGTTTTAGACGTATGTTTTGAAGAATATCGAAATACTTTAGGACATTGACCAGCTTCTACATTTTCAGGATTTCCATAAGGTCATTGGTTTGTGAAATCACATTTCAATAGAATCTATGAGCTGGGGCCGTGCATTCAATATTATATTTTATGTTTTGTGCCATGAGTTAAGAGTCAGATTCTCGCTTCAAATCACTTGAATCATTCTAATATTCCACCAGATGAATAAATAGTTGTATCATTATGAAATGAAGTTGAAAAAATGCGACCAGAACCGGACTCGAACTGGCGACCCCTCGCTTACAAGGCAAGCGCTGTACCGACTGAGCTACCCGGCCGCTGATAGCACTTCTTCAACTTCGAAGTTTATAAACTTAGTTAATAAACAGCACTCTAGATGAAGTACTGGGAGCCCTTTTACAGGCTCCACGCTTAGAGGATCTAAGCCAGCCCAGGCAAAGAGGTGCGAGTCGGACCGTCCATGCATATAAACCCTTTTGGTTTCATTGGGCGGCAGGGCTTGAGATGTCATTTCATCTCAGTGTCGGGTAAAAGTCCCACAAAATTGGAAGCAACGTCTCCAAAATGACCTATACAGTGTTGACGGGGACGTTAAAGCTCAAATCAAACAAAACAACTGCACTTAACACCGGCTGTTGCATATAAGTTGTTGGATCATTATGAAAACTAAGAAAATACAACCACACAAGGTTTACATGTTTTTTAATTTTCTTTCTTAGGGCCTCGAAGGCGTCCAACCTTACGCTCAAACGCTTTTAAAGATCTGTCTGGTAGACCTGCTTTCCTACATTCCTCGACATATCGCCTGTACATTGTCAACACACTGCTCTGTCCAAAATTTGCTATAATATGTCCTAAAATACCAAGTTCCTCTGAGGACCACCTTTGCCAAACACCATTAGGAATGTGCTTTATCGTGTCTGGAAGTACAAAGCAATCTTCTTCTCCTACATTATTTATTTCTGAGCTGATTTTTGGCAGTTCGTCTTCGAAATGTAGGACCTCACCTTCTGTGTGTCTATTAGCAGTTTCCCGAGAAGTAGACGCCTCAGCCTGATTCTGATTTGGTACTTTCGCAACACTTATTCCAGGAAGGCTGTGATGTAGTCGCCAAAGCCGCAAGCAGTTTACATTCGGCAGTAGAAACTTGCCGAGAATTTCTAATTGCCTTAGCGTGTTCTGAGATAACGGCATGTCCGTTTCCAACCTGCGAAGGTGGTAGTAGTTTACATATCTGCCACTCTGTATGAAAACTATACAGGTGATAAATGTCAGAGTTCTTACGACCTCAACATTATCCAAATCACGACAACGCAACTTCTTGAGGATAGGCAAAACCCATGGGAAAGTATCTGTTGTTGCAATTATTTTTGAGGTGAAACACAACTTTCGAGACTCTAATTCAGTGACAATCAAAGGACATATCACCGATGCTGTCTCCTCTAAGGTCGCTGCTTTACCTGTTTCCGTCATGAGCCAAACTCCTTGACATAACTGCCAATTTAAGCATGCATGACCATGTGCGTCTCGTTTCCTTACAGCTGGAAAAAATACTATTCCCGTTTCGTGCACACCGTCTCTCAGGATCTCTGTGACGTTCTTTCCTTTACTCTTTAATACTGCTAAAAGATGGTGTGATATCATAGGGGCCTTCCATTGCGCACTACTGCAAAGATTATCGGCTATCTGATCCAAAGTTGCACTGCCAGCAACCTTTAGTCCACTATTGTTTTGCTTCAGACGAGCGTAAAATTCGCCGAAACTCTCATTCCTGACACCGATATCATAAAAGTCCTCCATCATAGCCAGTACCAGCCGACGACCTAAAACCACAGAGCTTCCATTTAAGTAATCTTCGAAGCCAAACATCTTCCGAATTTGCTTCTGTAGATCTCCGCTGTTGGTGTAAATTGCAAGAGGTGGACAACTGTTTTCATCTACGCAACAGGAAAACTTATCCGCCAAAGAAAGGAATCCACGCTCGTCAGTAAGACTTCGAGTTGGATATCCCAACCCGATGCCAAGATTAATAGCATGTAAATTTGATCTCCAGCACAAGGGTTTACCCCACAATAACTTTTCCACAGCGATCTCGTACTGATATGCCTGCCATACGGCTTCGCTTTGTCCACTTCCCCGGTACATATGCAACAAAGTTTTAAGTTCTTGTGTCAAAAACCCGCCCACTTCACGTAAGAGTCTAGTTATTTCATCACCACAGAAGGGAACTATCAAAGGGTACTTTGCAAGTAAAGCAGACACTCTGTCCATGATGATACAGTCGTTTGGATCTAGAGTTTCTCTTACATCAGGAAGAGAAAACACAAATTCCATTCTACATTTGCTTTTATGTACCTTTCTAAAATTGCTGTCTGATTCAGAGACATAAGAAGCCGCATCATCGTCAAGAAATCTGGAATGCGCTCTTAATCCTCTGCCTATTAGTATAGCTGCGGATACTGGGTGGAATCTAGTATCTGGATATCTGTGCGATAAGTCAGCATACATTTGCACAAAATGAACATGCCCTGTAAATGCACATGCGCTTCTCAAATCATTGGAAATATCAATTAGCCTTCCATCAAGATTGGACTGAAAATTACAGCATTCAGAAAATGACATAGTACAGGTTGTGGTTCCTCTATTTCCAGCAACTAACCGAATTCCGTCTCTAGACCAGAATAGACCTGCGTCCTCATCATCAGCAAGTTCGATGACAACGGCAGAATGCACACATATTCTAAGTACACAAGATTTTTCTCTGATTGGCAACGTTATCACATTTGTATTCTTCTCACCAAATCTGAAACTAAACAAGCATTTCCTAAAATCTTGTGGAGGGACAGTTTCTGCAATACACTTATCAAACAGTTTCAACACAAACTCACTGTCGCCAGGCAATATAAACAACTTCTTGACATCGTTCAGGTGATTCTTATCTAACGTACCAGGTATTTCCCCAGTATCTAAGCATCTATTGATGGCACGTTTCATATTCAACCTCACTTCCTTTATCCAATTCAAGGTAATTTCACGAACCACTTTTCCCTCATAGTTGATCTTACATTGAAGGTCTGGTAACAGACAGAGATAGTACTCCCACCCACAGTCATAAAATATTTGTGTTCCGACACAGGACTTTATCACTTTAAGTGATGTGTCATTACGAGCTGTCAAATTATCGTGCTTTTTGAGCATTGGATACACCTTCTTCAATGACAAGGAATCACGTGGAGCTAGATACAAATGATGAAAAACGTGAGGCGTTCCTCCCAAGTGTTCCCATTCAATACTCAAACCATCAATATCACAGGAAAAATTCAGCCACAATGTCGCATCCTGTTCTGAAACGGCTGTGCTTCTAATCCCAATATAGTCTTCACTGGCTAGGAACGCAGCTACGCCGCTGTATTTCTTCCGTACTGACATTACACTATATGTGTTTTCCATGCCTGTCTCAAGCAGCGCCTCTTCTTCCATCTCAGCCTGGAAAATGAAAAGTATTTTTAAATAAAACAATAATTGGATGATACTCATATTACCACATATGTTACACTTTGGGATACCCGATTAACATTTCATCTCGCCTGTCCCAACCTTATCCAATCCAGCCCCCAAGATCTGTCCCAACCTAACCCCATCCTTTCATGGTCTGTCCTAACCTGAAAACATCCTGTCCGAAGTCTGTATCAGCCTTAAAACATCCTGTCCCTGGTCTGTACCAACCTTTATCACATCCTGTCCAATGTCTGTCCCAACCTTATCCCATCATATCCCAGGTCTGTCCCAACCTTATCCCATCCTGTCACATCCTCACCCAGGTCTGTCCCAACCATATCCCAGGTCTGTTCCAACCTTATCCCATCCTGTCCCATCCCGTCCCAGGTCTGTCCCAACCTTATCCCATCCTGTCCCAGGTCTATCCCAACCATATCCCAGGTCTGTCCAAACCTTATCCAATCCTGTCACAGGTCTGTCCCAACCTTATCAAATCATATCCCAGGTCTGTACCAACCTTATCCCATCCTGTCCCAGGTCTGTCCCAACCTTATCCCATCCTGTCCCAGGTCTACCCCAACCATATCCCAGGTCTGTCCCAACCTTATCCCATCCTGTCCCAGGTCTGTCCCAACCTTATCAAATCATATCCCAGGTCTGTCCCAACCTTATCCATCCTGTCCCAGGTCTGTCCCAACCACATCCCATGTCTGTCCTAACCTTATCCCATCCTGTCCCAGGTCTGCCCAACCTTATCAAGTCATATCCCAGGTCTGTACCAACCTTATCCCACCCTGCCCCATCCTGTCCCTGGTCTGTCCCAACCATATCCCAGGTCTGTCCCAACTTTATTCCATTCTGTCCCATCCTGTCCATGGTTTGTCCCAACCTTATCCCATCATATCTCAGGTCTGTTCCAACCTTATCCCATCCTGTCCCATCCTGTCCCAGGTCTGTCCCAATCATATCCCAGGTGTGTCCCAACCTTATCCCATCCCGTCCCAGGTCTGTCCCAACCTTATCCAACCCTGTCCCATCCTATCCCAGGTCTGTCCCAACCACATCCCAGGTCAGTCCCAATCTTATCCCATCCTGTCCCAGGTCAGTCCCAACCTTATCCCATCATATCCCAGGTCTGTCCCAACCTTATCCCATCCTGTCCCATCCTCACCCAGGTCTGTCCCAACCATATCCCAGGTCTGTCCCAACCTTATCCCATCCTGTCCCAGGTCTGTCCCAACCTTATCACATCCTGTCCCAGGTCTATCCCAACCATATCCCAGGTCTGTCCCAGCCTTATCCCATCCTGTCCCAGGTCTGTCCCAACCTTATCCCATCATATCCCAGGTCTGTCCCAACCTTATCCCATCCTGTCCCAGGTCTGTCCCAACCATATTCCAGGTCTGTCCCAACCTTATCCCATCATATCCCCGGTCTGTCACAACCTTATCCCATCCTGTCTTATCCTATCCCATGTCTGTCCAAACCAAATACCAGGTCTGTCCCAACCTTATCTCATCCTGTCCAATCCTGTCCCAGGTCTGTCCCAACCTTATCCCATTAAATCCCAGGTCTATCCCAACCTTATCCCATCCTGTCACATCCTCACCCAGGTCTGTCCCAACCATATCCCAGGTCTGTCCCAACCTTATCCCATCCTGTCCCATCCTGTCCCAGGTCTGTCCCAACCTTATCCCATCCTGTCCCAGGTCTGTCCCAACCTTATCACATCCTGTCCCAGGTCTATCCCAACCATATCCCAGGTCTGTCCCAGCCTTATCCCATCCTGTCCCAGGTCTGTCCCAACCTTATCCCATCATATCCCAGGTCTGTCCCAACCTTATCCCATCCTGTCCCAGGTCTGTCCCAACCATATTCCAGGTCTGTCCCAACCTTATCCCATCATATCCTCGGTCTGTCACAACCTTATCCCATCCTGTCTTATCCTATCCCATGTCTGTCCAAACCACATACCAGGTCTGTCCCAACCTTATCTCATCCTGTCCCATCCTGTCCCAGGTCTGTCCCAACCTTATCCCATTAAATCCCAGGTCTATCCCAACCTTATCCCATCCTGTCACATCCTCACCCAGGTCTGTCCCAACCATATCCCAGGTCTGTCCCAACCTTATCCCATCCTGTCCAATCCTGTCCCAGGTCTGTCCCAACCTTATCCCATCCTGTCCCAGGTCTGTTCAAACCTTATCCGATCCAGTCAAACCCTGTCCCAACCTTATCCCATCTTATTCCAGGTCGGTTCCAACCTTATCCCATCCTGTCCCAGGTCTGTCCCAACCATATCCCAGGTCTGTCCCAACCTTATCCCATCCTGTCCCAGGTCTG
The DNA here is from genome assembly GCA_963580285.1 of Lucinisca nassula. NCBI lineage: Eukaryota > Metazoa > Mollusca > Bivalvia > Lucinida > Lucinidae > Lucinisca > Lucinisca nassula. The sequence continues at coordinate 16,918 of CAUZLF010000682.1, forward strand.
TCCCAACCTTATCCCATCATATCCCAGGTCTGTCCCAACCTTATCCCATCCTGTCCCGGTTGTGTCCCAACCTTTATTCCATTCTTTCCCTGGTCTGTCCTACTCTTATCCCATACTGTCCAATGTATGTCACAACCTTATCCCATCCTGTCCCAGGTCTGTCCCAACCTTATCCCATCCTGTCCCGTGCTGTCCCAGGTCTGTCCCAACCTTGTCACATCCTGTCCCAGGTCTGTCCCAACCTTATCACAGGTCTGTCCCAACCTTAACCCATCCTGTCCCATGCTGTCCCAGGTCTGTCCCAACCTTGTCCCATCCTGTCCCAGGTCTGTCCCAACCATATCCCAGGTCTGTCCCAACCTTATAGCATCCTGTATCATCCTGTCCCAACCTTATCCCATCATATCCCAGGTCTGTCCCAACCTTATCCCACCCTGTCCCAAGTCTGTCCCAACCTTATCCCATTATATCCCAGGTCTATTCCAACCTTATCCCATCCTGTGACATCCTCATCCAGGTCTGTCCCAACCAGATCCCAGGTCAGTCCCAACCTTATCCCATCCTGTCCCAGGTCTGTCCCAACCTTATCCCATCCTGTCCCAGGTCTGTCCCAACCATATCCCAGGTCTGTCCCAACCTTATCCAATCCTGTCCAATCCTGTCCCAGGTCTGCCCCAACCATATCCCAGGTCTGTCCCAACCTTATCCCATCATATCCCAGGTTTGTCCCAACCTTATCCCATCCTGTCCCGGTTGTGTCCCAATTTTTATTCCATTCTTACCCTGGTCTGTCCTACTCTTATCCCATACTGTCCCATGTATGTCCCAACCTTATCCCATCCTGTCCGAGGTCTGTCCAAACCTTATCCCATCGTGTCCAATCCTGTCTCAGGTCTGTCCCAACCTTATCCCAGGTCTGTCCCAACCTTAACCCATCCTGTCCCATGCTGTCCCAGGTCTGTCCCAATCTTGCCCCATCCTGTCCCAGGTCTGTCCCAACCATATCCCAAGTCTGTTCCAACCTTATAGCGTCCTGTCTCATCCTGTCCAAACATTATCCCATCATATCCCAGGTCTGTCCCAACCTTATCCCATCCTGTCCCATGTCTGTCCCAACCATATCCCAGGTCTGTCCAAACCTTATCCCGTCCTGTCCATGGTCTGTCCCAACCATATCGCAGGTCTGTCCCAACCTTATCCAATCATATCCCAGGTCTGTACCAACCTTATCCCATCCTGTCCCATCTTGTCCCAGGTGTTCCAACCTTTATCCCATTCTTTCCCAGGTCTGTCCTACTCTTATCCCATACTGTCCCATGTATGTCCCAACCTTATCCCATCCTGACCCAGGTCTATCCCAACCTTATCCAGCCTGTCCCAGGTATGTACCAGCCTTATAACATTATCCAATCCCGTCGAATGTCTGTCCCAACCTTATCACATCCTGTCCCAGGTGTGCCCCACCCTTATCCAATTCCGACCAAGGTCTGTGCCAAACTTATCCAATCTAGTCCAAGGTTTGTCCCTGCATTCTTCCATCCTGTCCCAGGTCTATCCCAGCCTTTTCCCATCATATCCCAGATGTCCACGCCTTATCCCTTCCCGCCTCATGTCTGCCCAAACCTTATCCCATCCTGTCCCAGTATGTTCAAACATTATCCCATCCTGTCCAAGGTCTGTCCTAACTTTATCCCATCCTGACCATAGTCTGTCCCAACCTTATCCCATCCTGTCACAGATCAAAACACAGACATGGACGGTCAACATCCCCAAAACCCAGGGTAACATACTAAACGGCATAGTATCAGCGGGTGATACAAGAATGATCCAAACGGGTAATCATAGGACACCCAGGGTGACCAGATGTGTCATCCCAGGGTGTCCCAACGGGTCATACCAGGGTGTCCCAACGGGTCGTCCCAGGGTGTCCCAACGGGTCGTCCCAGGGTATCCCAACGGGTCACTCCATGTATACCCTGATGGTCCATTTCAAGTTCAACATTTTGCGTAGGTTACTTTGTAATAATTTATAATTGTTATATCATACATGTATATGCAACTGTAGAAATCGTTATCATCATCATCAACATCATCATCATTATCATCTCAATCATCATCATCACCATCATAACCATCATCATCAACATCATCATCATCATCATCATCATCATCATTACCATTTTCATCATCATATTCACCATCACCAATATCCTCATCATCATCGTTATCATCATCATCATCATCAACATCATCATCATCATCATCATCATCATCAGCATCATCATCATCATTACCATTATCATCATCATCATCATTTTCACCATCATCAATATCATCATCATCAATATCCTCATCATCATCGTAATCATCGTTATCATCATCATCACAAGTACAATATGCCATGAAAAAACGGTAAACAGAAAATAAATATTTACAAACCTCTTTCAAATTAATCCTATTATTCCCATATACTACAAAACACAAACTGAGATAATTAACAAAAACATGTCAGATCACATGACTATGTGACATATCTTCATCACGTGAGACCAATATCCAATGGATTTCAAGCATTCCGCAACTTTCCGCAACCGCAAGTAAGCAAATCACATATACCCTAACCCTAACCCTAACCCTAACCCTAACCCCTAACCCTAACCCTAACCCTAACCCTAGTCCATCATTATCATCATAGTTATCATCAACAACAACTACATTTTCCATGATAATTAATCTTTGAGTTTCTATCTCTTTTTAACACTAAAAACTTTTCTTGCATTTTTACTATAAATAAATTTACACTGCTTATATCATCATCATCATCATCATCATCATCATCACCATTATCACCATCATCATCATTAACATCAACATTATACTAACAAAAATACCAAAAATATTCAACAATTTAATAACAAAATCGTCTCAAAATATTAATCTTAAACATAAAGGATAACAAAAATCACCTTGTGATATTTTTAAATAAAAAATAATAAATAAAATTTTTCTTCTACCTTGATAATCAAATCCTTCCTATTTTCCTTTAGAATATATCAAAGCACGTCACTATCTGAACTCTACAAGATGCATACTGCAACTAAAATCAATATCATAATCAAAGTGCGCGCGCACATAAATTAATAGCCAATAAAAATGAAGCATATATATATATATATCTCATCTCATCTCATCTCAACATTCGGTTATTCCTTGAACCCTAACCCTAACCCTAACCCTAACCCTAACCCTAACCCCTAACCCTAACCCTAACCCTAACCCTAACCCTAACCCTAACCCAACGTTGGACAGGGTTGGACCTCCGTGTGCAGACAGAGGTGCTCGAACCCGCCACCACAGAGGCTTGAATATACCCTCAAAATGGAGCTTAAGTAAGTAGCTTCACGTACATATGTCATTAAAGTATCTGCAACACGGGACAGGCTCTACATAGAGCAAAAACCAATGTAGAAATATAAAAAAACGATCTCGGGCCCATTAAGTTAGCGCTGGACCCCCGTGCACAGCCAACTACGTTCGAACCCGTAACCACAGCGGCCGGTATATACCTTCAAAATAAGGCAGAGATGAGTAGCTCCACGTGCATATATCACTTATGGATCATAGACCCGCAGGTGCAGCCAAGCTGGTTCGAATCCATCATTTGCTTGGAAAATTATATCCGCAGCAAATGGCATTAGTTAGTTTTTATAAGTTACTCAATGCGAATAATCAAAGGTCAAGTTCACAGTGACTTTTAACTTATTTCGGGGGTAACATTCTGAAACTACCCGGTGGATTTCAATGAAACTTGGCCATAATACCCCCCACCCAGTGACCTAGTTGTGCCTAACTGAGAATAAGATGACTAGGTCAAAGGTCACAGTGACCTTTAACTTAAATGTTTGGTTAAATTTTGTTATCGCATCTCCCCTGAAACTGCCAGGTGGATTTCGATGAAACTTGGACACAATGATTCCCCATTGACCTCGTTGTGTCTAACGGAGAATGAGGTAACTTAGTAAAATGTCGAGGTCAAACTGACCTTTAACTCAAATGTTTGGTCAAATTGTGTTATCGAATATCCTCTGAAACTACTAAGGTGGTTTTCGCTCGATGAAACTGATTCGCAATTAAACCCAAGTTGTACCTTACTGACAATCATCATCATTATCATCATCATCATCATCATCATCATCATCAACAAACATTATCAGCATTATTCACATTGCGGCCTTGAAAATTTATGGAACGTTATGATCCATGCAACACATGAACATAATTTTTATCAAAAAAAAAACAACACTTCCTTTTCACTATGCATTGGTTTGCAAACTGAATTAATGACCTATATCTATCGACTCTCGGGTGACACTTGGGTGACATCGAGTCACCCTAGGGTAACTCTTGGATAACCAATGTTACCCGACTCGGGACAGGGACAGGGATGAGAAAGAGGGATAGGGTCAGTGACAGAGGTATGGACAGGGATGGGACAGAGCCTGACAGGTATGGGACAGGGTCAGGGACAGGGATAGACACGGGATAGAGTTGGGACAGAGTTATGACGGGATAGGGACAGTGACAGGGATATGGACAGGGATGGGACGGAACCAGGACAGAGCGGGACAGGGCCGGGACAGGGACGGGCAAGAGTTGACAAAGTCGGGGCAGACCTGGGACAGGGACGGGACAGAGTTGGGATAGGGACGGGACAGGGTCAGGGACAGGGATAGAGTCGGGGATAAAGACGGGACAGACTTGGGACAGGGACGGGACAGACTCGGGACAGGGACGGAACAGTGTTGGGACAGGGACGGGACAGGGTCAGGGACAGGGACGGAGATAAAGACGGGACAGAGTTGGGACAGGGGACGGGACATACCCGGGACAGGGACAGAGTTGGGATAGGGACGGGACAGGGTCAGGGACAGGGATAGAGACGGGGATAAAGACGGGACAGACTCGGGACAGAGACGGGACAGTGTTGGGACAGGGACGGGACAGGGTCAGGGACAGGGATAGAGACGGAGATAAAGACGGGACAGACTTGGGATAGGGACGGGACAGACTCGGGACAGGGACGGGACAGAGTTGGGATAGGGACGGGACAGGGTCTGGGACAGGGATAGAGACGGGGATAAAGACGGGACAGCTTGGGACAGGGACGGGACAGACTCGGGACAGGGACGGGACAGACTCGGGACAGGGACGGGACAGGGTCAGGGACAGGGATAGAGACGGAGATAAAGATGGGACAGAGTTGGGACAGGGGACGGGACAGACCCGGGACAGGGACAGAGTTGGGATAGGGACGGGACAGGGTCAGGGACAGGGATAGAGACGGGGATAAAGACGGGACAGACTCGGGACAGGGACGGGACAGTGTTGGGACAGGGACGGGACAGGGTCAGGGACAGGGATAGAGACGGAGATAAAGACGGGACAGACTTGGGATAGGGACGGGACAGACCCGGGACAGGCACGGAACAGAGTTGGGATCGGGGCGCGACAGGGTAAGGGACAGGGATAAGGGACAGTTATATTAGGCGGGTAGTTTCCTAACACCTCGTTCCTGGGAAATACCAGTACTTGACCCTAAACCTCCGACATAATGATACATGGAAGCTGATTAGTTACTCCGTTGACTTCCTTTTATAAAGTTCATCTACTTTAAAATTGGCAATGCAGCTTGAACAATGGCACCTGGTCCCCCCGGACTTATAGCCGGTATTATCTTCGCTATGGAAGGGGTATCATTGGAAGCCACCCAACTCATTGTTGCCAGGTTTTTCGTCATGACTGCAGGAATTTTAACACTTTTCTCATAACAAGACAATAATATTTGAGTGTCCATGAGTTCAGTGGCCAGTCTCAACACTTCTCAACTTCTACTACCGGTGTTCACATATGTACTTAGTGTCCATGAGTTCAGAGGCTCGTCTCAACTATTTCAACTAACAGTGCAGGTGTTCACATATGTACTGAGTGTCCATGAGTTCAGAGGCTCGTCTCAACTATTTTCAACTAACAGTGCAGGTGTTCACATATGTACTGAGTGTCCATGAGTTCAGAGGCTCGTCTCAACTATTTTCAACTAACAGTGCAGGTGTTCACATATGTACTGAGTGTCCATGAGTTCAGAGGCTCGTCTCAACTTTTTCAACTAACAGTGCAGGTGTTCACATATGTACTGTGTGTCCATGAGTTCAGATGCTCCGTTAAGTATATATATTTAGATCAGGATCACATATAATCACTGTTTCGACATCCTGCTTAACTTACAGGAAAAAGACCTCAGTGTTCGATCTGGAATTCCCTTCTCTAGACAGCGTTTCTGATACAGGTGATATCGTTGCATTGTGCTCCCTTTACATTCGTCCGTAACCGATTTCAACAAATCTACTTCTCCGGCACTCCAGACAGCTTTCTCAGAACGTGCACTGGTGGGTACATGTCTACTTCCTACAATACTCAACTCTGTAGACGTTCCAGATTCATCGTTAATTATTTCCATTGCACTCATTTCGTTCTCTTCTCGAATCAATTCACGAGTGCATTCCCTTTCTTGATTGACGTCTACACGTTGAAGTCTGGCTCTTTTATTTTCCTTGCTGTCCAATTTGTATGGAATGCTTGGGTGGAGTTTACACAGAGGTAAAGTATTCACACTGCTGAGTCTAAATTTGCATAGTACTTCTAGCATACGTAGCATGACTTGCGTGATTGGTAACTTCCTCTCTAACCTGCTAAGGTTGTTATAGTCTACATACCGACCATTCATCAACAAGGCTATACAGCTTACAAAAGCCAATACACACACTTTCTCTTCTCCTTTCAAATTCTTCTCAGATATCTTTTCCAAAACTGATTTGAGCCAGGGAAACACCATATTCTGGAAAGAAGAAGTGTGGCATAGCTTCCCTTGCTCCAATTCCATCAGCACCACACTGTGAAGGCTTTCGGCTTCCGTCACGAAGCTTCTTCTGCACACATCGTCATCCATAATGACCCAGACGCCATAACTAGATTTCCAGTTCAATCCCTCACTCCTATTTGCATCGCTGAAACGAATCGCTGGAAAATAACCAAGCTCAAGTTGGCGAATTCCTTCCACACACAGACTTTCAAGTCGTCCAGTGTCATCTCTTAGCAAACTCTTCACGCTACCAAATACCATAGGCCATTTACATTTCTTACAACCAGCAATCTTTCCTCCTAGCTGTTTCACATTAATTCCTCCGACAATTCTCTTATTTCCATTGCCGGAAGATTTCTTCAGAGACAGGAGAAAATCGGGGAAACGCATAAACACACTGCCTATTACATACATATCTTCAAGCAGGCACAGCATGATGCGTCGTCCGGCCACTGCCTGACTAGAGTTGATGAAATTGTAGAGGCCGAACATCCGAGTAATCTGTGCTTGCACTGTGGCATTGCCTGTAAATATACTCAGAGGTGGTGTTGAACTTTCATCAGCACAGCAACTACCACTTTCTTCCAGACATAAGAAACCTTTCTGATCTGTCAGAGAACGCGAAGGATACGACAGTCCAATTCCCAAGTTCACAGAGTAAATTGCTGATTTGGAACAAAAAGGGCCACCCCACAACAACTTCTCCACTGCACACTCATACTGGTAGGCCTGCCAAGTACTTTCGCTGTCACCAGTGCCCCGACGTGCTGCATAAATATCCACAAGTCTGTCGCAAAGGTAAAGTCCGACTTCTTTCACAATACCAATCATGTTTTCGCTGTGTTCAAACGGTGCAAGCATAGCATGTTCTTCCAGCAATTTCAAAACATTGCTCTCCGATATAAAGTCTCCACCGTCAACAACAGTCTCAACACTTGGTACAGATATCACGAATTCCAGACGGCAATTACCCTCACGCATCTGCTTGAAATTATTTCGTATTTCTCCAATGTATTGCATGGCTTCTTCGTACACCTTTCTCTTACTTCTGTCTCGAAATATGCCATTTGTCACAATAACAGACGCTGACACGGGATGGACCACCGTCCCAGGACGCCGATGAGGGAGATCAGAATACATCTGTACAAACCGTACATTGTCCGGATACCGACATACCTGCAACAATTCCCTTGAAACATCAATTCTGTGTTCGTCTAGGTTTGACTGAAAATTAACACACTCAAAGAATGACAAAACAGACACAACTTGTCCTCGTCTACCTATTAGCTCATTCACTCCACTGCGACTCCAGAAAAGGTCACTAGTATTACTACTGATATTCAATCCAATATGCACACAAATGTCTTCCACTCCGTTCTTGTCAAGTATTGGCAACTGGACGGGAGGAGTACATTTCTCTCCAAACCTGAACGTGATTAGCACAGGTCTGAAGCCACAAGAGTACACTTCTTTCTCCTCTAGGGATCTTTGAAAAGCCGAAAGTATGATCTGTCTGTCTCCAGGCAACACAAACATTCTCAACAAGTTGTCCAAGTTGTTCTTCGCCAAAGTCTGTGTAGCATCTCCCCTGTTCAATAACTCATTCAGATGCTTCTGGAATTCCAGCCGAAACCTTTTCAAGTTAAATGCAGTAATGTCACGAAGCATTTTCATTGTGTAATCTACACTATTTCTATTTCTTTCAGGTAGAAAACTGAGCCATGTTTCCCAACCTTCACTATACATAACTTGATATCCAACACTGGCCTTCAAATTCAGTATACCCCTACGTCCATATTCAGTCAAATTAAAATGTTTCTTTACAATAGAATAGATTGGCCTTATTTCGTAATCGGATCGAGGTGCTAAGTTTAAATGAGTGTAACTCAATTTCAGACCTTTCCCAATGTCTCTCCATCTGATACTTATCCCATCCACATCAGGCCTTTGAATCAGAAACTGTGATTCTTCTTTTGAAATGGCTGTGCCTCTCACGGCAATATATTCCTCCCGCTCCAGGAAAGACTTCACGTCACCATTCCATGCAGCTCTAAAATTTTCGCCATTCTCGATAGCAGTGTCAGTCATCAAGTAATTTTCTGCCTCACTATCGCTTTCCATCATCTGAAACACAAATAAATGATTTCAACGAAGTTACAACTAACGGTATGTCCCGTCCCTGCACCACCCCCTGTCCTGCCCCTGTCCGGTCTGTCCCACCCCTATCACTCTCCCAACAATCTGTCCGAGGTCCGTCTAAGATTTCATTAATTACTGTCTCACGCCGAAGCTCTCCCAGGTCTGTCTTGTTCTTCTCCCGTCCATGTCTCAACTCTGTCCAGCCTCTGTTCCAGGCCTGTCCCTAACCTCACTCTGTCCCAGATCTTTCACTTCTCCTTGTCCCGTCCCTATCCGGACTCTGTCCAAGAGGATGGGATAGGGATGGGGAAAGAACAAGGTGCACGGACAGATATAGCACAGACAAGGGACAGGGACGGGATAGGGACAGGGATGGAACAGAGCCGGAACAGTTATGGGATAGGGAAAGACATGAACAAAGTTGGGGCAGAGATGGGACAGGGACAACGTACCCTAGAGTTGGGACAGGGATGGGACAGAGTTGGGACAGGGACGGGACAGGGATGGGACAGGGATGGGACAGAGTTGGGACAGGGATAGAGACGGGGATAAAGACGGGACAGAGTTGGGACAGGGACGGGACAGACCCGTGGCAGGGATGGGACAGAGTTGGGACAGGGACGGGACAGGGTCAGGGACAGGGGTAGAGATGGGGACAAAGACGGGACAAAGTTGGGACAGAGTTGGGACACAGTTGGGACAGGGACGGGACAGGGACGGGACAGACTTGGGATAGGGACGGGACAGAGTTGGGACAGGGGTAGAGATGGGGACAAAGACGGGACAAAGTTGGGACAGAGTTGGGACACAGTTGGGACAGGGACGGGACAGGGATGGGACAGACTTGGGATAGGGACGGGACAGAGTTGGGACAGGGATAGAGACGGGGATAAAGACGGGACAGAGTTGGGACAGGGACGGGACAGACCCGTGGCAGGGATGGGACAGAGTTGGGACAGGGACGGGACAGGGTCAGGGACAGGGGTAGAGATGGGGACAAAGACGGGACACAGTTGGGACAGGGACGGGACAGGGATGGGACAGACTTGGGATAGGGACGGGACAGAATTGGGACAGGGGTAGAGATGGGGACAAAGACGGGACAAAGTTGGGACAGAGTTGGGACACAGTTGGGACAGGGACGGGACAGGGATGGGACAGACTTGGGATACGGACGGGACAGAGTTGGGACAGGGATAGAGACGGGGATAAAGACGGGACAGAGTTGGGACAGGGACGGGACAGGGATGGGACAGACTTGGGATAGGGACGGGACAGAGTTGGGACAGGGATAGAGACGGGGATAAAGACGGGACAGAGTTGGGACAGGGACGGGACAGGGATGGGACAGAGTTGGGACAGGGACATGGATAGTGTACATGGGACAGGGGATGGGACATGGACATAGTTGTGACAGGTGTGGGACAAGTATGGGACACGGATAGGGACAAGGATAGACACGGGATAGAGTTGGGACAGGGACAGGGATGAGAAAGCAGTTATGACTCTCTCTCATCCTGTCCGTACCACTATCCCAAAAATCATACAATATCACACATGGTCATCACAGGGTGTCCCACATGGTAAACAAGGGTGTCCCGCATGGTCACCTCAGGGTGTCCCAGGGTGTCCCGCATGGTCACCTCAGGGTGTCCCAGGGTCTCCAATGGGCATCCCAGGGTAACCCCACTTTCATTCAACCTTGCATAAGATAGGCATTTAATGCCCTTTTTGACAATTTTTCATCCATTTCAGCCAGGTCGTATCATAACCATCGTTCCTGGCAAGTACCAGTACTATAAAATAACCTCCGCAACAAAGAACATCATCATCATCATCATCATCATCATCATCATCATCGTTATCATCATCAACAACAAGTGCATTATTCATCATTATTGATCTTGGAATTTCTATCTATTTTAAACACTAAAAAACTTTCATGCATTTCACTCTATGAATAAATAAACAGTGGTCATTATCATTATCATCTCATCATCAGCATCAGCATCATAATGATCATCAACATAATCCTAAGAAATATATAAAAAATATGTAACAAATTAAAAACTATAATCCGTTCATTACTATTATTATTAACTATTATTCTTCAACATAAAGGACTACAACAATCACCTTAAAATATTTTCAGAAGAAAATTGAAAAAACACTTTTCATTTACCTTCATCAATAAAATCCTTCCTATTTATCTTTGGAATATCACAAGAAAATTCAACAACTTTAATATACAAGATGCATACAGGAAATGAACCAATCTTACAAGCAAGTTGCGCGCGCACGTAATCCAACATCCAATCAAATTCAAGTATCTCATCTAATCCCAACATTCCCCTATCCTTTCCCCCCTATCCCTATCCCTAACCATGTCCCCTATCCCTATCCCTATCCCGACTCTCTCCCAGAATTATCCGATCTATCCCTATCTTCTCCTATCCTTTCCCCCTATCCCTATCCCCTAACCATGTCCCCTATCCCTATCCCGACTCTCTCCCAGAATTATCCGATCTATCCCTATCTTCTCCTATCCCCTATCTTCTCCTATCCCTGTCCCTAACCATGTCCCTAACCATGTCCCCTAACCCTGTCCCTAACCATGTCCCCTATCCCTATCCCCTATCCCGACTCTCTCCCAGAATTATGCGATCTATCCCTATCTTCTCCTGTCCCTATCTTCTCCTATCCCTGTCCCTAACCATGTCCCCTAACCCCTATCCCTAACCATGTCCCCTATCCCTATCCCCTATCCCGACTCTCTCCCAGAATTATCCGATCTATCCCTATCTTCTCCTGTCCCTATCTTCTCCTATCCCTGTCCCTATCTCTATCTTCTCCTGTCCCTAACCCCTGTCCCTCAACCTCTCCTGACTCTGTCCCAGACATATCCATGTCCTGTCTTGTCTCTCTCCCTCTCCCGATTCTGTCCCAGTTCCTCGCCTTGTCCTGTCCCTGAACCTATCCCGACTCTCCCTATCTATCCTTATCCTGTCCCTATCCCGACTGTATCACACATGGTCATCACAGGGTGTCCCAAATGGTCAACAAGGATGTCCCGCATGGTCATCCCAGGGTGTCCCATGGTGTCCCAAATGGTCAACAAGGATGTCCCGCATGGTCATCCCAGGGTGTCCCATGGTGTCCCACATTGTCACCAAGGGTGTCCCAGGGTCATCCCAGGGTAACTCGACTTTCATTCTACATTGCATAAGAAAGGGATTTTATACCCTTTTTGGACAATTTTTCATACATTTCAGCAGGGTGATTTCCTAACCATTTTCCGATGGAAGTACCAGTACTATAAAATCACTACAGCCACCTAGTCCATCATTATCATCATAGTTATCATCAACAACAACTACATTTTCCATGATAATTAATCTTTGAGTTTCTATCTCTTTTTAACACTAAAAACTTTTCTTGCATTTTTACTATAAATAAATTTACACTGCTTATATCATCATCATCATCATCATCATCATCATCATCATCACCATTATCACCATCATCATCATTAACATCAACATTATACTAACAAAAATACCAAAAATATTCAACAATTTAATAACAAAATCGTCTCAAAATATTAATCTTAAACATAAAGGATAACAAAAATCACCTTGTGATATTTTTAAATAAAAAATAATAAATAAAATTTTTCTTCTACCTTGATAATCAAATCCTTCCTATTTTCCTTTAGAATATATCAAAGCACGTCACTATCTGAACTCTACAAGATGCATACTGCAACTAAAATCAATATCATAATCAAAGTGCGCGCGCACATAAATTAATAGCCAATAAAAATGAAGCATATATATATATATATCTCATCTCATCTCATCTCAACATTCGGTTATTCCTTGAACCCTAACCCTAACCCTAACCCTAACCCTAACCCTTAACCCTTAACCCTAACCCTAACCCTAACCCTAACCCTAACCCTAACCCTAACCCCTAACCCTAACCCTAACCCTAACCCTAACCCTAACCCTCCTAACCCTAACCCTAACCCTAACCCTAACCCTAACCCTAACCTAACCCTAACCCTAACCCTAACCCTAACCCTAACCCTTAACCCTAACCTAACCCTAACCCTAACCCTAACCCTAACCTCTAACCCTAACCCTAACCCTAACCCTAACCCTAAACAATCCCGGAAAAAGCTATTATGCTAACTTTGAACTCTTACAACCTGGAGAAGGGGTACCTCAGGTATAGTCTGTATATATGAGCGCGTAGTCCCCATTCCGATCTACACCTACATATAAACATTTTGTTCGTACGCCGAGGCGTTGCCGAACTACACAGTTCCAAAGTATTGTAAATTGGAAAAATAACTTAGCAAATTTTCATGTCGTGTCGGAAACGGCCATTATGCTAACTTTGAAGTCTTACAACCTAGAGAAGGTGTACCTCAGGCGTAGTCTGTATACATGAGCATGTAGTCCCCATTCCGATCTACAAGTACGTGTAAACAGTTTGTCCGTACGCCGAGGCGTTGCCGAGCTAAACATTTCCAAAGAAGGCTATGTCTTGAATAATAAGGAAATGAACAAGTTTGGCCATCTCAATTTGGCCATCTTCGTACTCCAGCTTATACCCTAACCCTAACCCTAACCCTAACCCTAACCCTCTAACCCTAACCCTAACCCTAACCCTAACCCTAACCCCCTAACCCTAACCCTAACCCTAACCCTAACCCCTAACCCTAACCCTAACCCCTAACCCTAACCCTGACCCTAACCCTAAACCCTAACCCTAACCCTAACCCTAACCCTAGCACATTTGTTTTATTTACTGTTAATTTCAATTTCTTTTATTTTACCTGATTTACCCCGTCTGGAAAATGGATTGTCCTGTCTGAAAGGACACTGTCAGCTTCTCTGCTTCATTAATATTCAATTGGATTTGATTGGTCTAAATCCAACTGACCACAGGTTATTTGATCATGCTTTTTTAACCTGATGTTTATCACTGGGGCATTTTAATGCTGAACCTTCAAGTGAAAGGACTTACTTTGAACTCAGATGTGTGCTTTTGCTGCTTGCAAATGTTTCATAAAATGTTTCGCACCAGTAAATGGGAGTGTATTTTGTGATAATTCAGGGATATTTTTTCTCCATAAAAAGGTATGTTGAGGGTACTCATTTGAACTGCCTCATCCCACAAAAACATGTTGTGGGTACTCGTTGGACTTGCCTAGATGAGGCGGTTCTAGCGAGTACCTACAATTTGATTTTATGGAGAATTGGAGAAACTTAATCAGAAGGAACAGTCTGATCAGGGTCTGCACTGATTCGGCAAAAGCTATTTTAAATGTGGGTACTCATTCAAATAACCTCGGCGAGGCAATTTTAATGAATACCCACAATTTTGTCATGCAGAGCTAGAAGCCCCTTCCCATTTTAAGATCAGAAGGAGCAGTCTGATCAGGGTCTGCACTGTTTGCCATTAAGTAAAAGCTATTTTAAATGTGGGTACTCATTCAAATAACCTTGGCGAGGGTATTTGAATGAATACCCACAATGTTAATTTTGTCATGCAGAGCTAGAAGCCCATTCCCATTTTAAGATCAGAAGGAGCAGTCTGATCAGGATCTGCACTGTTTGCCATTAAGTAAAAACTATTTTAAATGTGGGTACTCATTCAAATAACCTTGGCAAGCCTATTTGAATGAATACCCACAATGTTAATTTTGTCATGCAGAGCAAGAAGCCCCTTCCCATTTTAAGATCAGAGGGAGCAGTCTGATCAGGGTCTGCACTGTTTGCCATTAAGTAGAAGCTATTTTAAATGTGGGTACTCATTCAAATAACCTCGGCAAGGCTATTTCAAGGAATACCCACATTGTTAATTTTGTCATGCAGAGCTAGAAGCCCCTTCCCATTTTAATTGTAGCTCAGCTGATTGGTCCATTCAAAACTAAATGATAGCAGTACATGATATCAGTACATGATATCAGTACATGATATCAGTACATGATAACAATACATTTATCAAAATTTATCAGTACTGCCAACATCAAAGGAAAGTACTGGGAGCTGTGGATTAAGTAACAGATCTGGCACAGGGACGGGACACGGAAGGGAACAAAGTCGGGACAGACCTGGGACAGGAACGGGAGAGAGTTGGGATAGGGACGGGACAGGGTCAGGGATAAGGATACACAAAGGAATACAGACGGGACAGAGTTGGGATAGGGATGGGATAGGGACGGGACAGGGCACAGGGATAAGACGTATGCATTTTGGGACAAAGTTGGAACAGATCTTGGACAGGGACGGGACACGGAAGGGAAACGGATGACACGGATGCCTTTGGGGACAAAGTCGGGACAGACCTGTGACAGGGACGGGACAGAGTTGGGATAGGAACGGGACTGGGTCAGGGACAGGGATAGAGACAGGGATACAGACGGGACAGAGTTGGGATAGGGACGGGACAGGGATAGGTGGCAGGGATACAGACGACACAGGGTTGTTTGTTTGGTTATTGTTTTACGCCTGTTTCGACAGTATTTCAGTCATTTTACTGGCGGGTAGTTACCTAACAAGTGTTCCTGGAATACTAGTACTAACCCAATGTTCTTCGCAAGTAACTACCAACTTCCCCACTTGATTGATCAGTGGTGGGGGACAAATGAACTTAGACACAATGTCTTCACTCAATTGTCACGAAGAACATCCCCGCCCGAACCGGGATTCGAACTCACGACCTCTCGATCTTGAGTCGAACGCTCTACCGACTGAGCTAACCGGGCGGGTTGACCTGGGACAGGGACAGGACAGTTATTTTATTCAGATGGATAACACATAAAATCCTTCAACATTTATTTACCGATACATGTTCTACAAAACACTGCAAACCTCCTGTAATAAAAATCTGTCAAAAATAATCAAACTGTTATACCATAACATTAAAAAGAAAAATAAACAGTCTGCAAACTGAAACCTTCTTTGGCTGTGTAAAGTTAGATTAAAATAAAAAAACTTCTCATGGTCTCTTTACTGTACGGAACCCGGGAAGGGACATGATTTTTTTTTTATTTTATAAGTTGTGCGCACAAGAAAATATCTTGTGCGGACAAGATATTATCTTGTTCGGACAACATATTATCTTGTGCGCACAAGATATTATCTTGTGCGGACAACATATTATCTTGTTCCGACAAGATATTATCTTGTCCGCACAAGATATTAAGTTGTGCGAACAAGATATTATCTTGTCCGCACAAGATAATATCTTGTCCGCACAACATAGATCTTGTTCGGACAACATATTATCTTGTGCGCACAAGATATTATCTTGTGCGGACAAGATAATATCTTGTGCGCACAAGATAATATGTTGTCCGAACAAGATAAAATCTTGTCCGCCCAAGATATTATCTTGTTCGCACAAGATAATATCTTGTCCGAACAAGATAATATCTTGTCCGCACAAGATAATATCTTGTTCGCACAACTTCCCAAGATCTATGTTGTGCAAACAAGATAATATGTTGTACGGACAAGATATTATCTTGTTCGGACAAGATATTATCTTGTTCGCACAAGATAATATGTTGTGCGAACAAGATAATATCTTGTCCGCACAAGATAATATCTTGTCCGCACAAGATAATATGTTGTCCGAACAAGATAATATCTTGTCCGCTCAAGATATTATCTTGTTCGCACAACATAATAAAAATAAAAAATCATGTCCCTTCCCGGGTTCCGTATTACTGTCATTACATTTCAATCCATTTTTAGAACTTCTTTTGCAATCTGGAACGTTTCCTCCAGTTCTTTCCGTTTGAGGTTTCTGGACTGCTTCCGCACTTGGCCACGGAGTTTTTCATGCAGGTACTTGCTAAAATCTCCCTTTCCCTCAAACATTTGGTCAGGGATCCAGATCTTATTTCTCACACCATCTCTCTCAAGCCTTTTTGCTTCTTCTTTCCGCCCTTTCAATCCAGAGTTCTTATCAAACCAGTACGAAAAAAATGCGACCTGCACTTTATTCAACTTCTCTTTCATATCCAGTTCATCTTGCATGTACTTCTTCAGATCAACCCTCAACCCTTCATCCTCTACATCTGACAAAGTATCTGGCATCTTGACAGACTTATCGATCACAAAGGGGTTCTTTCTTTTCCTGCTATCGTCTGGTGTCGAGTGCATACACCCTGACACAATGGGACTGAAGGTCTCCATGTCCTTCCTCAGGCTGGAAACTTCGCTAAGGGAGGTATCCCGCTTTTCCATTTCAGTTAACCTCTTCTCAAAGTCTTTCAGATTGTCTACAACAAATTCTCGCATGGCGGACATGCCGTCCTCCATTTCGTCCATGCGTATCATGATTTCTTCCATGTCCACTTCCATTCTACAGGTCTGAAATATAAATAATATTAAGTAATAGATATATCCATTGTTTTTGTGAAATATTGGTAAATATTTGTACTGATTGATATCTGTACAGGATAATTTGACGAGCCCGCCAGGGCGAGTCTAATTATCCTGCACAGATGTCAATCAGTACAAATATTTACCAATATTTCTCAAAAACAATTGGATATATCTGTTTTAATCCACAGCTTATTGTAACTTCCACCAAAGGTAATAGATAAAACCTATTAAAGCATATTTGTTTTATTTACTGTAAATTTCAATTTCTTTTATTTGACCTGATTTACCCCGTCTGGAAAATGGATCGTCCTGTCTGAAAGGACACTGTCAGCTTCTCTGCTTCATTAATATTCAATTGGATTTGATTGGTCTAAATCCAACTGACCACAGGTTATTTGATTTTTTTTTTTTTTTTACCTGATGATTATCACTGGGGTATTTTAATGCTGAACCTTCAAGTGAAAGGACTTACTTTGAACTCAGATGTGTGCTTTTGCTGCATGCAAATGTTTCATACCAGTAAATGGGAGTGTATTTTGTGATAATTCAGGGATATTTTTTCTCCAGAAAAGGTATGTTGTGGGTACTCATTTGAACTGCCTCATCCCATAAAAACATGTTGTGGGTACTCGTTGGACTTGCCTAGATGAGGCGGTTCTAGCGAGTACCTACAATTTGATTTTATGGAGAATTGGAGAAACTTAATCAGAAGGAGCAGTCTGATCAGGGTCTGCACTGATTCGGCAAAAGCTATTTTAAATGTGTGTACTCATTCAAATAACCTCGGCGAGGCAAATTTAATGAATGCCCACATTGTTAATTTTGTCATGCAGAGCTAGAAGCCCCTTCCCATTTTAAGATCAGAAGGAGCAGTCTGATCAGGGTCTGCACTGTTTGCCATTAAGTAGAAGCTATTTTAAATGTGGGTACTTATTCAAATAACCTCGGCAAGGCAATTTTAAAGAAAGCCCACAGTGTTAATTTTGTCATGCAGAGCTAGAAGCCCCTTCCCATTTTAAGATCAGAAGGAGCAGTCTGATCAGGGTGTGCACTGTTTGCCATTAAGTAAAAGCTATTTTAAATGTGGGTACTCATTCAAATAACCTTGGCGAGGCTATTTGAATGAATACCCACAATGTTAATTTTGTCATGCAGAGCTAGCAGCCCTTTCCCATTTTAAGATCAGAAGGAGCAGTCTGATCAGGGTCTGCACTGTTTGCCATTAAGTAAAAACTATTTTAAATGTGGGTACTTATTCAAATAACATCGGCGAGCCTATTTGAATGAATACCCACAATGTTAATTTTGCCATGCAGAGCTAGAAGCCCCTTCCCATTTTAAGATCAGAAGGAACAGTCTGATCAGGGTCTGCACTGTTTGCCATTAAGTAGAAGCTGTTTTAAATGTGGGTACTCATTCAAATAACCTCGGCAAGGCTATTTTAAGGAATACCCACAATGTTAACTTTGTCATGCAGAGCTAGAAGCCCCTTCCCATTTTAATTGTAGCTCAGCTGATTGGTCCATTCAAAACTGTACATGATATCAGTACATGATATCAGTACATGATAACAATACATTTATCGAAATTTATTAGTACCGCCAACATCAAAGGAAAGTACTGGGAGCTGTGGATTAATATGAATGTAACAAGAGGGTCATAATGGCCCTGAATCGCTCATCTGTCCCAAAATGACTCAGTTTTGATCTTAACATAGATATCCACAATATGAACATTCTGACATACATTCATGAAGAATGACAGGGATACAGACGGGACAGAGTTGGCATAGGGACGGGGCAGGGTCAGGGACAGGGATAAGTAATAGATATATCCATTGTTTTTGTGAAATATTGGTAAATATTTGTACTGATTGACATCTGTACAGGATAAGTTGACGAGCCCGCCAGGGCGAGTCTAATTATCCTGTACAGATGTCAATCAGTACAAATATTTACCAATATTTCTCAAAAACAATTGGATATATCTGTTTTAATCCACAGCTTATTGTAACTCCCACTTAAAGGTAATAGATAAAACCTATTAAAGCATATTTGTTTTATTTACTGTTAATTTCAATTTCTTTAATTTGACCTGATTTACCCCGTCTGGAAAATGGATTGAACCTGTCTGAAAGGACACTGTCAGCTTCTCTGATTCATTAATATTCAATTGGATTTGATTGGTCTAAATCCAACTGACCACAGGTTATTTGATCATGCTTTTTTAACCTGATGTTTATCTCTTGGGCGTTTTAATGCTGAACCTTCAAGTGAAAGGACTTACCTTGAACTCAGATGTGTGCTTTTGCTGCATGCAAATGTTTCATAAAATGTTTGGCACCAGTAAATGGGAGTGTATTTTGTGATAATTCAGGGATATTTTTTCTCCATAAAAAGGTATGTTGTGGGTAGTTCTACATATAGAACGTCAATGGCCCTATTTACGTTTTTGTTTATATCGGACGTTTTCATTTTTATTTATAGTTGGCCATGTGACGAGTTCGCGTAGTCAATGAAAACAAAAAATGAAAATATCAGTATAAAAACGTAAATAATAAAAGTCAGGCTACCCGAACTCTCATGTATGGGAGTATGTTGTGGGTACTCATTTGATCTGCCCCATTCCACAAAAACATGTTGTGGGTACTCGTTGGACTTGCCTAGATGAGGCAGTTCTAGCGAGTACCTACAATTTGATTTTATGGATAAACTTAATCAGAAGGAGCAGTCTGATCAGGGTCTGCACTGATTCGGCAAAAGCTATTTTAAATGTGGATACTCATTCAAATAACCTCGGCGAGGCAATTTTAATGAATACACACTGTTAATTTTGTCATGCAGAGCTAGAAGCCCCTTCCCATCTTAAGATCAGAAGGAGCAGTCTGATCAGGGTTCACTGTTTGCCATTAAGTAAAAGCTATTTTAAATGTGGGTACTCATTCATATAACCTTGGCGAGGCTATTTGAATGAATACCCACAATGTTAACTTTGCCATGCAGAGCTAGAAGCCCCTTCCCATTTTAAGATAAGAAGGAGCAGTCTGATCAGAGTCTGCACTGTTTGCCATTAAGTAAAAACGATTTTAAATGTGGGTACTCATTCAAATAACCTTGGCGATCCTATTTTAATGAATACCCACCATGTTAATTTTGTCATGGGGAGCTCAGAAGTCCTTCCCAACTGAAGATCAGAAGGAGCACTCTGATCAGGGTCTGAACTGTTTGCCATTAAGTATAAGCTATTTTAAATGTGGGTACTCATTCAAATAATCTCGGCGAGGCTATTTTAAGGAATACCCACAATGTTAATTTTGTCATGCAGAGCTAGAAGCCCCTTCCCATTTTAATTGTAGCTCAGCTGATTGGTCCATTCAAAACTGTACATGATAACAGTACATGATATCAGTACATGATAGCAATACATTTATCAAAATTTATTAGTACTGCCAACATCAAAGGAACGTACTGGGAGCTGTGGATTAAGAGACAGGGACGGGACAGGGGCGGGACAGAGGTCAGGGATGACACGGATGCTTTTGGGGACAAAGTTGGGACGGGACACGGAAGGGAAACGGATGACAATGGTGTCTCTTGCCACAAAGTCGGGACAGACCTGGGATAGGGAAGGGACAGAGTTGGGATTGGGACAGGACAGGGAAACACAAAGGAATACAGACGGGACAGAGTTGGCACAGGGATGGGATAGGGACGGGACAGGGACTGGAAAGGGACGGTACAGGGGCTGGACAGGGATGACACGGATGCTTTAGGGACAAACTGGCACATGGTCGGGACATGGAATGGAAACGGATGACACGGATGCCTCTTGGAACAAAGTCGGGACAGACCTTGGACAAGGACGGGACACAGTTAGGACAGGGACGGGACTGGTAAGGGACAGGGTTAGAGACAGGGATACAGACGGGACAGAGTTGGGATATGGACGGGATAGGGACGGGACAGGGACAGGAAAGAGTTAGAATAGGGACGGGACAGGGTCAGGGACAGGGAAAGAGACAGGCATACAGACAGGACAGAGTTGGGATAGGGACTGGAAGGGGATAAGAGACAGGGACTGGAGAGGGGTGGGACAGGGGACAGGGATGACACAGATGCTTTTGGGGACAAAGTTAGAACAGATCTGGCACAGGGACGGGACAAAGTTGGGATAGGGACGGGACAGGGTCAGGGACAGGGATACACAAAGCAATAGAGACGGGACAGAGTTGGGATAGGGATGGGATAGGGACGGGACAGGGCACAAGGATAAGACGTATGCATTTTGGGACAAAGTTGGAACAGATCTTGGACAGGGACGGGACACGGAAGGGGGGGGACAATGGGGCGGGGCAGGGCCATTTCTGAGCCCAGAGGCATAATTTGAACAATCTTGGTAGAGGTCCACTAGATGATGCTAAATACCAAATATGAAAGCTCTAGACCTTCTACTTTTTGAGAAGATTTTTGAAGTTTTTCTTTTCGGTTGCCATGGCAACCAGAGTTCTGCATGGAATCCATTTTTTTGAACAACTTTGGTAGAGCTTCATGCAAGGAACATTCCTGTGAAGTTTGATTAAAATTGGCCCAGTGGTTTATGAGGAGATGTCGTTTAAAGAAATTGTTGACGGACACACGCACGGACGGACGGACGGACTGACGACGGACGACGAACAGAAGGCGATCACAAAAGCCCTGTCACCCCTTGGACAGACCTCGCAACAGTCCGGGAACAGACCTGGCTAAGCACGGGATATACCTGTCGAACCAACAACTGTTTACAAATTATGTACTGTTTCAACTCCTTACATTCTTCATATTTATAATTAAAAATAAATTTCAAGAACAAAATTTACATACTATTAAAAGCATAAACAATCAATATAAATATTATTCATAAAAGAAATTGTAACACTCACTGTTTTCAACTTTATCCTAATTCTAAATTTTTATCAAAAAAAAAAAAACACTTCCTTTTCACTATGCATTCGTTTGCAAACTGAATTAATGACCTATATCTATCGACTCTCGGGTGACACTTGGGTGACATCGAGGTAACTCTTGGATAACCAATGTTACCCGACTCGGGACAGGGACAGGGAGGAGAAAGAGGGATAGGGTCAGTGACAGAGGTATGGACAGGGATGGGACAGAGCCTGACAGGTATGGGACAGGGTCAGGGACAGGGATAGACACGGGATAGAGTTGGGACAGAGTTATGACGGGATAGGGACAGTGACAGAGATATGGACAGGGATGGGACGGAACCAGGACAGAGCGGGACAGGGCCGGGACAGGGACGGGCAAGAGTTGACAAAGTCGGGGCAGACCTGGGACAGGGACGGGACAGAGTTGGGATAGGGACGGGACAGGGTCAGGGACAGGGACAGAGACGGGGATAAAGACGGGACAGAGTTGGGACAGGGACGGGACAGACTCGGGACAGGGACGGGACAGTGTTGGGACAGGGACGGGACAGGGTCAGGGACATGGATAGAGACGGAGATAAAGACGGGACAGAGTTGGGATAGGGACGGGACAGGGTCAGGGACAGGGATAGAGACGGGGATAAAGACGGGACAGAGTTGGGACAGGGACGGGACAGACTCGGGACAGGGACGGGACAGTGTTGGGACAGGGACGGGACAGGGTCAGGGACAGGGTCAGGGACAGGGATAGAGACAGAGATAAAGACGGGACAGAGTTGGGACAGGGACGGGACAGACCAGGGACAGGGACGGGACAGAGTTGGGATAGGGACGGAACAGGGTCAGGGACAGGGATAGAGACGGGGATAAAGACGGGACAGAGTTGGGACAGGGACGGGACAGACTCGGGACAGGGACGGGACAGTGTTGGGACAGGGACGGGACAGGGTCAGGGACAGGGATAGAGACGGAGATAAAGACGGGACAGAGTTGGGACAGGGACGGGACAGACCCGGGACAGGGACGGGACAGAGTTTGGATAGGGACGGGACGGGGTCAGGGACAGGGATAGAGACGGGGATAAAGACGGGACAGAGTTGGGACAGGGACGGGACAGGGACGGGACAGGGTCAGGGACAGGGTCAGGGACAGGGTCAGGGACGGAGATAAAGACGGGACAGAGTTGGGACAGGGACGGGACAGACCCGGGACAGGGACGGGACAGAGTTGGGATAGGGACGGGACAGGGTCAGGGACAGGGATAGAGACGGCGATAAAGACGGGACAGACTTGGGATAGGGACGGGACAGACTCGGGACAGGGACGGAACAGTGTTGGGACAGGGACGGGACAGGGTCAGGGACAGGGATAGAGACGGCGATAAAGACGGGACAGAGTTGGGACAGGGACGGGACAGACCCAGGACAGGGACGGGACAGTGTTGGGACAGGGACGGGACAGGGTCAGGGACAGGGTCAGGGACAGGGATAGAGACGGAGATGAAGACGGGACAGAGTTGGGACAGGGACGGGACAGACCCGGGACAGGGACGGGACAGAGTTGGGATAGGGACGGGACAGGGTCAGGGACAGGGATAGAGACGCTTGGGTTTACATTGAGTTTACCCTGAGTTTACCATGCGTTTACGCAAATATCACTAACAAACTGATTTATCTGTCTTCAATATATACAATCAAAATATAATATGAGCCACACCATGCGAAAACCATCCTAATGGTGTTTAGACCAGCATGGAGCCAGGTCAGCCTGCACATCATTGCAGTCTGATCAGGCTCAATACTGTTCGCTGATTTATAGCATTAGGTATATACTCTCTAACAGCTAACAGTATGGAGCCTGATCAGACTGCACGGATGTGCAGGTTGATCTGGCTACATGCTGGTCGCATAACAATAAGGTTGGTTTTCGCATGGCGCAGCTCTTATAAACAATGCGAACATTAAATCTTTTTTTAATTTTAAGACTTAAATTATATTTGAGCCGCGTCATGGGAAAACCAACCTAGTGGTTTTGCGACCGGCATGGAACCAGATCAGCATGCACATCCGTGCAGTCTAATCAGGCTCCACATTGTTCGCTGTTAGAGAGGATATACCTAATGCTATAAAACAGCGAACAGTATGGAGCCTGATCAGACTGCACGGATGTGCAAGCTGATCTGGCTCCATGCTGGTCGCAAAACCATGAGGTTGGTTTTTGCATGGCGCGGTTCATATAAACAATGCCAACATTTAAATATTTTAAATACATTTATTTATTTTTCTTCTGTAAGATCAAACTATCAGAATTTAAATATTTATTTTTATACAGACCCTAAAAGAAATCTAAAATTAAAATGTCTTACCTCATCAGAAGAATCCAGGGTTAATTATATGATATATTATCCAACAATATTTAAACACTAAAATAATCCAATATCCAATAACAATCACAAGCACAAAAAGTACGTCTGCTCCTTTCGAATGCCAACTCGCTACTGAGGTATATATGGTATACGTATATGCTGCAATATGGAAGTAGGGATGTCATGCTACATGACCTTTATTAGCACACCATCTACTAGATGGTGGGAGCACACCATCTACTAGATGGTGGGCTTTTCAATTCAACTTTCGTAATTGGTCCGTCCGTCCGTCCGTCCGTTCGTGTTTACGTCATTCCTTCCGTCTGTTAACATTTTTTGTTATATTTGAGCCGCGTCATGGGAAAACCAACCTAGTGGTTTTGCGACCGGCATGGAACCAGATCAGCATGCACATCCGTGCAGTCTAATCAGGCTCCACATTGTTCGCTGTTAGAGAGGATATACCTAATGCTATAAAACAGCGAACAGTATGGAGCCTGATCAGACTGCACGGATGTGCAAGCTGATCTGGCTCCATGCTGGTCGCAAAACCATGAGGTTGGTTTTTGCATGGCGCGGTTCATATAAACAATGCCAACATTTAAATATTTTAAATACATTTATTTATTTTTCTTCTGTAAGATCAAACTATCAGAATTTAAATATTTATTTTTATACAGACCCTAAAAGAAATCTAAAATTAAAATGTCTTACCTCATCAGAAGAATCCAGGGTTAATTATATGATATATTATCCAACAATATTTAAACACTAAAATAATCCAATATCCAATAACAATCACAAGCACAAAAAGTACGTCTGCTCCTTTCGAATGCCAACTCGCTACTGAGGTATATATGGTATACGTATATGCTGCAATATGGAAGTAGGGATGTCATGCTACATGACCTTTATTAGCACACCATCTACTAGATGGTGGGAGCACACCATCTACTAGATGGTGGGCTTTTCAATTCAACTTTCGTAATTGGTCCGTCCGTCCGTCCGTCCGTTCGTGTTTACGTCATTCCTTCCGTCTGTTAACATTTTTTGTTATCGCTTCACCTCTAAAACTACTTGGTGGATTTCAAAGAAACTTGGCCGCAATGGTCCCCCAGTGACCTAGTTGTGCCTAACAGAGAATGAGGTCACTAGGTCAAAGGTCACGGTCACAGTGACCTTTAACTTGCAATTTTTAATTCCAAAAATCGCTTACGGGCCTATTGAAACAACGTTGGACCTACCTCCGTGTAAAGCCGACCGTGCTCGAACTCGCCACCACCGCGGCTTGTATAAACCATCAAAATGTAGCTGAGGCACGTAGCTTCACGGACATATATCATTATAGTAACTACAACACTGGACAAGCCTGAAATACAGCGAAAACCTAAGCCTAACACTACTCATAGGCCTATTGAAACAGCGTTAGACAGGGTTTGACCTCCGTGTGCAGCCCAGCGGTGTTCAAACCAGCCACCACAGAGGCCTGTATATATCAAAATGTAGCTGAGGTAAGTAACTTCACGCACATATATCATTATACTATCTGCGACATAGGACAAGCTCGTAATAGAGCGATAACCAAAGAAAAGGTACCAAAAAATCGCTTACGGGCCTATTGAAACAGCATTGGACCTCCGTGTACAGCCAGCCGTGCTCGAACCCACCATCACAGCGGCTTGTATATACCATCAAAATGTAGCTGAGGTAAGTAACTTCAGGTACATATATCATTATAGTATCTGCGACATAGGACAAGCTCGTAATAGAGCGATAACCAAAGAAAAGGTACCAAAAAATTGCTTACGGGCCTATTGAAAGAGCGTTGGACCTTCGTGTACAGCCAACCGTGCTCGAACCCGCCATCACAGCGGCTTGTATATACCATCAAAATGTTGCTGAGGTAAGTAACTTCAGGTACATATATCATTATAGTATCTGCGACATAGGACAAGCTCGTAATAGAGCGATAACCAAAGAAAAGGTACCAAAAAATCGTTTACGGGCCTATTGAAAGAGCGTTGGACCTCCGTGTACAGCCAACCGTGCTCGAACCCGCCATCACAGCGGCTTGTATATACTATCAAAATGTAGCTGAGGTAAGTAACTTCAGGTACATATATCATTATAGTTTCTGCGACATAGGACAAGCTCGTAATAGAGCGATAACCAAAGAAAAGGTACCAAAAAATCGTTTACGGGCCTATTGAAAGAGCGTTGGACCTCCGTGTACAGCCAACCGTGCTCGAACCCACCATCACAGCGGCTTGTATATACCATCAAAATGTAGCTGAGGTAAGTAACTTCTGGTACATATATCATTATAGTATCTGCGACATAGGACAAGCTCGTAATAGAGCGATAACCAAAGAAAAGGTACCAAAAAATCGCTTACGGGCCTATTGAAACAGCGTTGGACCTCCGTGTACAGTCAACCGTGTTCGAACCCGCCATCACAGCGGCTTGTATATACCATCAAAATGTAGCTGAGGTATGTAGCTTCACGGACATATATCATTATAGTATCTGCGACATAGGACAAGCTCGTAATAGAGCGATAACCAAAGAAAAGGTACCAAAAATCGCTTACGGGCCTATTGAAACAGCGTTGGACCTCCGTGTACAGCCAACCGTGTTCGAACCCGCCATCACAGCGGCTTGTATATACCATCAAAATGTAGCTGAGGTATGTAGCTTCACGGACATATATCATTGCAGTAAATGAAACACTGGACAAGCCTGAAATACAGCGTAAACCTAACCATAACCTTAACCATAGGCCTACTGAAACAACGTTGGACAGGGTTGGACCTCCGTGTGCAGACAGAGGTGCTCGAACCCGCCACCACAGAGGCTTGAATATACCCTCAAAATGGAGCTTAAGTAAGTAGCTTCACGTACATATGTCATTAAAGTATCTGCAACACGGGACAGGCTCTACATAGAGCAAAAACCAATGTAGAAATATAAAAAAACGATCTCGGGCCCATTAAGTTAGCGCTGGACCCCCGTGCACAGCCAACTACGTTCGAACCCGTAACCACAGCGGCCGGTATATACCTTCAAAATAAGGCAGAGATGAGTAGCTCCACGTGCATATATCACTAATGGATCATAGACCCGCAGGTGCAGCCAAGCTGGTTCGAATCCATCATTTGCTTGGAAAATTATATCCGCAGCAAATGGCATTAGTTAGTTTTTATAAGTTACTCAATGCGAATAATCAAAGGTCAAGTTCACAGTGACTTTTAACTTATTTCGGGGGTAACATTCTGAAACTACCCGGTGGATTTCAATGAAACTTGGCCATAATACCCCCCACCCAGTGACCTAGTTGTGCCTAACTGAGAATAAGATGACTAGGTCAAAGGTCACAGTGACCTTTAACTTAAATGTTTGGTTAAATTTTGTTATCGCATCTCCCCTGAAACTGCCAGGTGGATTTCGATGAAACTTGGACACAATGATTCCCCATTGACCTCGTTGTGTCTAACGGAGAATGAGGTAACTTAGTAAAATGTCGAGGTCAAACTGACCTTTAACTCAAATGTTTGGTCAAATTGTGTTATCGAATATCCTCTGAAACTACTAAGGTGGTTTTCGCTCGATGAAACTGATTCGCAATTAAACCCAAGTTGTACCTTACTGACAATCATCATCATTATCATCATCATCATCATCATCATCATCATCATCATCAACAAACATTATCAGCATTATTCACATTGCGGCCTTGAAAATTTATGGAACGTTATGATCCATGCAACACATGAACATAATTTTTATCAAAAAAAAACAACACTTCCTTTTCACTATGCATTGGTTTGCAAACTGAATTAATGACCTATATCTATCGACTCTCGGGTGACACTTGGGTGACATCGAGTCACCCTAGGGTAACTCTTGGATAACCAATGTTACCCGACTCGGGACAGGGACAGGGATGAGAAAGAGGGATAGGGTCAGTGACAGAGGTATGGACAGGGATGGGACAGAGCCTGACAGGTATGGGACAGGGTCAGGGACAGGGATAGACACGGGATAGAGTTGGGACAGAGTTATGACGGGATAGGGACAGTGACAGGGATATGGACAGGGATGGGACGGAACCAGGACAGAGCGGGACAGGGCCGGGACAGGGCCGGGACAGGGACGGGCAAGAGTTGACAAAGTCGGGGCAGACCTGGGACAGGGACGGGACAGAGTTGGGATAGGGACGGGACAGGGTCAGGGACAGGGATAGAGACGGGGATAAAGACGGGACAGACTTGGGACAGGGACGGGACAGACTCGGGACAGGGACGGAACAGTGTTGGGACAGGGACGGGACAGGGTCAGGGACAGGGACGGAGATAAAGACGGGACAGAGTTGGGACAGGGGACGGGACATACCCGGGACAGGGACAGAGTTGGGATAGGGACGGGACAGGGTCAGGGACAGGGATAGAGACGGGGATAAAGACGGGACAGACTCGGGACAGAGACGGGACAGTGTTGGGACAGGGACGGGACAGGGTCAGGGACAGGGATAGAGACGGAGATAAAGACGGGACAGACTTGGGATAGGGACGGGACAGACTCGGGTCAGGGACGGGACAGAGTTGGGATAGGGACGGGACAGGGTCTGGGACAGGGATAGAGACGGGGATAAAGACGGGACAGACTTGGGACAGGGACGGGACAGACTCGGGACAGGGACGGAACAGTGTTGGGACAGGGACGGGACAGGGTCAGGGACAGGGATAGAGACGGAGATAAAGACGGGACAGAGTTGGGACAGGGGACGGGACAGACCCGGGACAGGGACAGAGTTGGGATAGGGACGGGACAGGGTCAGGGACAGGGATAGAGACGGGGATAAAGACGGGACAGACTCGGGACAGGGACGGGACAGTGTTGGGACAGGGACGGGACAGGGTCAGGGACAGGGATAGAGACGGAGATAAAGACGGGACAGACTTGGGATAGGGACGGGACAGACCCGGGACAGGCACGGAACAGAGTTGGGATCGGGGCGCGACAGGGTAAGGGACAGGGATAAGGGACAGTTATATTAGGCGGGTAGTTTCCTAACACCTCGTTCCTGGGAAATACCAGTTCTTGACCCTAAACCTCCGACATAATGATACATGGAAGCTGATTAGTTACTCCGTTGACTTCCTTTTATAAAGTTCATCTACTTTAAAATTGGCAATGCAGCTTGAACAATGGCACCTGGTCCCCCCGGACTTATAGCCGGTATTATCTTCGCTATGGAAGGGGTATCATTGGAAGCCACCCAACTCATTGTTGCCAGGTTTTTCGTCATGACTGCAGGAATTTTAACACTTTTCTCATAACAAGACAATAATATTTGAGTGTCCATGAGTTCAGTGGCCAGTCTCAACACTTCTCAACTTCTACTACCGGTGTTCACATATGTACTGAGTGTCCATGAGTTCAGAGGCTCGTCTAAACTATTTTCAACTAACAGTGCAGGTGTTCACATATGTACTGAGTGTCCATGAGTTCAGAGGCTCGTCTCAACTATTTCAACTAACAGTGCAGGTGTTCGCATATGTACTGAGTGTCCATGAGTTCAGAGGCTCGTCTCAACTATTTTCAACTAACAGTGCAGGTGTTCACATATGTACTGAGTGTCCATGAGTTCAGAGGCTCGTCTCAACTATTTCAACTAACAGTGCAGGTGTTCACATATGTACTGAGTGTCCATGAGTTCAGAGGCTCGTCTCAACTATTTTCAACTAACAGTGCAGGTGTTCACATATGTACTGAGTGTCCATGAGTTCAGAGGCTCGTCTCAACTATTTTCAACTAACAGTGCAGGTGTTCACATATGTACTGAGTGTCCATGAGTTCAGAGGCTCGTCTCAACTTTTTCAACTAACAGTGCAGGTGTTCACATATGTACTGTGTGTCCATGAGTTCAGATGCTCCGTTAAGTATATATATTTAGATCAGGATCACATATAATCACTGTTTCGACATCCTGCTTAACTTACAGGAAAAAGACCTCAGTGTTCGATCTGGAATTCCCTTCTCTAGACAGCGTTTCTGATACAGGTGATATCGTTGCATTGTGCTCCCTTTACATTCGTCCGTAACCGATTTCAACAAATCTACTTCTCCGGCACTCCAGACAGCTTTCTCAGAACGTGCACTGGTGGGTACATGTCTACTTCCTACAATACTCAACTCTGTAGACGTTCCAGATTCATCGTTAATTATTTCCATTGCACTCATTTCGTTCTCTTCTCGAATCAATTCACGAGTGCATTCCCTTTCTTGATTGACGTCTACACGTTGAAGTCTGGCTTTTTTATTTTCCTTGCTGTCCAATTTGTATGGAATGCTTGGGTGGAGTTTACACAGAGGTAAAGTATTCACACTGCTGAGTCTAAATTTGCATAGTACTTCTAGCATACGTAGCATGACTTGCGTGATTGGTAACTTCCTCTCTAACCTGCTAAGGTTGTTATAGTCTACATACCGACCATTCATCAACAAGGCTATACAGCTTACAAAAGCCAATACACACACTTTCTCTTCTCCTTTCAAATTCTTCTCAGATATCTTTTCCAAAACTGATTTGAGCCAGGGAAACACCATATTCTGGAAAGAAGAAGTGTGGCATAGCTTCCCTTGCTCCAATTCCATCAGCACCACACTGTGAAGGCTTTCGGCTTCCGTCACGAAGCTTCTTCTGCACACATCGTCATCCATAATGACCCAGACGCCATAACTAGATTTCCAGTTCAATCCCTCACTCCTATTTGCATCGCTGAAACGAATCGCTGGAAAATAACCAAGCTCAAGTTGGCGAATTCCTTCCACACACAGACTTTCAAGTCGTCCAGTGTCATCTCTTAGCAAACTCTTCACGCTACCAAATACCATAGGCCATTTACATTTCTTACAACCAGCAATCTTTCCTCCTAGCTGTTTCACATTAATTCCTCCGACAATTCTCTTATTTCCATTGCCGGAAGATTTCTTCAGAGACAGGAGAAAATCGGGGAAACGCATAAACACACTGCCTATTACATACATATCTTCAAGCAGGCACAGCATGATGCGTCGTCCGGCCACTGCCTGACTAGAGTTGATGAAATTGTAGAGGCCGAACATCCGAGTAATCTGTGCTTGCACTGTGGCATTGCCTGTAAATATACTCAGAGGTGGTGTTGAACTTTCATCAGCACAGCAACTACCACTTTCTTCCAGACATAAGAAACCTTTCTGATCTGTCAGAGAACGCGAAGGATACGACAGTCCAATTCCCAAGTTCACAGAGTAAATTGCTGATTTGGAACAAAAAGGGCCACCCCACAACAACTTCTCCACTGCACACTCATACTGGTAGGCCTGCCAAGTACTTTCGCTGTCACCAGTGCCCCGACGTGCTGCATAAATCTCCACAAGTCTGTCGCAAAGGTAAAGTCCGACTTCTTTCACAATACCAATCATGTTTTCGCTGTGTTCAAACGGTGCAAGCATAGCATGTTCTTCCAGCAATTTCAAAACATTGCTCTCCGATATAAAGTCTCCACCGTCAACAACAGTCTCAACACTTGGTACAGATATCACGAATTCCAGACGGCAATTACCCTCACGCATCTGCTTGAAATTATTCCGTATTTCTCCAATGTATTGCATGGCTTCTTCGTACACCTTTCTCTTACTTCTGTCTCGAAATATGCCATTTGTCACAATAACAGACGCTGACACGGGATGGACCACCGTCCCAGGACGCCGATGAGGGAGATCAGAATACATCTGTACAAACCGTACATTGTCCGGATACCGACATACCTGCAACAATTCCCTTGAAACATCAATTCTGTGTTCGTCTAGGTTTGACTGAAAATTAACACACTCAAAGAATGACAAAACAGACACAACTTGTCCTCGTCTACCTATTAGCTCATTCACTCCACTGCGACTCCAGAAAAGGTCACTAGTATTACTACTGATATTCAATCCAATATGCACACAAATGTCTTCCACTCCGTTCTTGTCAAGTATTGGCAACTGGACGGGAGAAGTACATTTCTCTCCAAACCTGAACGTGATTAGCACAGGTCTGAAGCCACAAGAGTACACTTCTTTCTCCTCTAGGGATCTTTGAAAAGCCGAAAGTATGATCTGTCTGTCTCCAGGCAACACAAACATTCTCAACAAGTTGTCCAAGTTGTTCTTCGCCAAAGTCTGTGTAGCATCTCCCCTGTTCAATAACTCATTCAGATGCTTCTGGAATTCCAGCCGAAACCTTTTCAAGTTAAATGCAGTAATGTCACGAAGCATTTTCATTGTGTAATCTACACTATTTCTATTTCTTTCAGGTAGAAAACTGAGCCATGTTTCCCAACCTTCACTATACATAACTTGATATCCAACACTGGCCTTCAAATTCAGTATACCCCTACGTCCATATTCAGTCAAATTAAAATGTTTCTTTACAATAGAATAGATTGGCCTTATTTCGTAATCGGATCGAGGTGCTAAGTTTAAATGAGTGTAACTCAATTTCAGACCTTTCCCAATGTCTCTCCATCTGATACTTATCCCATCCACATCAGGCCTTTGAATCAGAAACTGTGATTCTTCTTTTGAAATGGCTGTGCCTCTCACGGCAATATATTCCTCCCGCTCCAGGAAAGACTTCACGTCACCATTCCATGCAGCTCTAAAATTTTCGCCATTCTCGATAGCAGTGTCAGTCATCAAGTAATTTTCTGCCTCACTATCGCTTTCCATCATCTGAAACACAAATAAATGATTTCAACGAAGTTACAACTAACGGTATGTCCCGTCCCTGCACCACCCCCTGTCCTGCCCCTGTCCGGTCTGTCCCACCCCTATCACTCTCCCAACAATCTGTCCGAGGTCCGTCTAAGATTACATTAATTACTGTCTCACGCCGAAGCTCTCCCAGGTCTGTCTTGTTCTTCTCCCGTCCATGTCTCAACTCTGTCCAGCCTCTGTTCCAGACCTGTCCCTAACCTCACTCTGTCCCAGATCTTTCACTTCTCCTTGTCCCGTCCCTATCCGGACTCTGTCCAAGAGGATGGGATAGGGATGGGGAAAGAACAAGGTGCACGGACAGATATAGCACAGACAAGGGACAGGGACGGGATAGGGACAGGGATGGAACAGAGCCGGAACAGTTATGGGATAGGGAAAGACATGAACAAAGTTGGGGCAGAGATGGGACAGGGACAACGTACCCTAGAGTTGGGACAGGGATGGGACAGAGTTGGGACAGGGACGGGACAGGGATGGGACAGGGATGGGACAGAGTTGGGACAGGGATAGAGACGGGGATAAAGACTGGACAGAGTTGGGACAGGGACGGGACAGACCCGTGGCAGGGATGGGACAGAGTTGGGACAGGGACGGGACAGGGTCAGGGACAGGGGTAGAGATGGGGACAAAGACGGGACAAAGTTGGGACAGAGTTGGGACACAGTTGGGACAGGGACGGGACAGGGACGGGACAGACTTGGGATAGGGACGGGACAGAGTTGGGACAGGGGTAGAGATGGGGACAAAGACGGGACAAAGTTGGGACAGAGTTGGGACACAGTTGGGACAGGGACGGGACAGGGATGGGACAGACTTGGGATAGGGACGGGACAGAGTTGGGACAGGGATAGAGACGGGGATAAAGACGGGACAGAGTTGGGACAGGGACGGGACAGACCCGTGGCAGGGATGGGACAGAGTTGGGACAGGGACGGGAAAGGGTCAGGGACAGGGGTA
Organism: Lucinisca nassula; assembly: GCA_963580285.1. NCBI lineage: Eukaryota > Metazoa > Mollusca > Bivalvia > Lucinida > Lucinidae > Lucinisca > Lucinisca nassula. The sequence goes on from CAUZLF010000682.1 coordinate 51,435, forward strand.
GAGATGGGGACAAAGACGGGACACAGTTGGGACAGGGACGGGACAGGGATGGGACAGACTTGGGATAGGGACGGGACAGAATTGGGACAGGGGTAGAGATGGGGACAAAGACGGGACAAAGTTGGGACAGAGTTGGGACACAGTTGGGACAGGGACGGGACAGGGATGGGACAGACTTGGGATACGGACGGGACAGAGTTGGGACAGGGATAGAGACGGGGATAAAGACGGGACAGAGTTGGGACAGGGACGGGACAGGGATGGGACAGACTTGGGATAGGGACGGGACAGAGTTGGGACAGGGATAGAGACGGGGATAAAGACGGGACAGAGTTGGGACAGGGACGGGACAGGGATGGGACAGAGTTGGGACAGGGACATGGATAATGTACATGTGTTACCTCCCTTCCATTATCTACCTTGGTAGATCATATGCATAGCTTCTAGGTTTATAACCACTCTCTGACAACTGCGTCAGGGAGTCGACTCTTTGGCTCAGGGGTAAGAGCAGTGGACTGTCACCCGAGCGGCCCGGGTTCGAATCCCACCATAGGCGGGGATTTTTTCAGGCTATGCATCTTTCCTTTGTTACGGCTTTCAGGTCGTAAGATGGGGGCTCGTCCGAAATGCCAGAATTGGCTTGTGCCGAAGTTGGTATCCTTCACGTCATCATAAATGATGACTTCCTTGAAGAGGGGGTGTGTTACCTCCCTTCCATTATCTACCTTGGTAGATCATATGCATAGCTTCTAGGTTCATAAACACTCTCTGACAACTGCGTCAGGGAGTCGACTCTTTGGCTCAGGGGTAAGAGCAGTGGACTGTCACCCGGGCGGCCCGGGTTCGAATCCCACCATAGGCGGGGATTTTTTTCAGGCTATGCATCTTTCCTTTGTTACGACTGTCAGGTCGTAAGACATGGGACAGGGGATGGGACAGGGACATAGTTGTGACAGGTGTGGGACAAGTATGGGACACGGATAGGGACAAGGATAGACACGGGATAGAGTTGGGACATGGACAGGGATGAGAAAGCAGTTATGACTCTCTCTCATCCTGTCCGTACCACTATCCCAAAAATCATACAATATCACACATGGTCATCACAGGGTGTCCCACATGGTAAACAAGGGTGTCCCGCATGGTCACCTCAGGGTGTCCCAGGGTGTCCCGCATGGTCACCTCAGGGTGTCCCAGGGTCTCCAATGGGCATCCCAGGGTAACCCCACTTTCATTCAACCTTGCATAAGATAGGCATTTAATGCCCTTTTTGACAATTTTTCATCCATTTCAGCCAGGTCGTATCATAACCATCGTTCCTGGCAAGTACCAGTACTAAAAAATAACCTCCGCAACAAAGAACATCATCATCATCATCATCATCATCGTTATCATCATCAACAACAAGTGCATTATTCATCATTATTTATCTTGGAATTTCTATCTATTTTAAACACTAAAAAACTTTCATGCATTTCACTCTATGAATAAATAAACAGTGGTCATTATCATTATCATCTCATCATCAGCATCAGCATCATAATGATCATCAACATAATCCTAAGAAATATATAAAAAAATATGTAACAAATTAAAAACTATAATCCGTTCATTACTATTATTATTAACTATTATTCTTCAACATAAAGGACTACAACAATCACCTTAAAATATTTTCAGAAGAAAATTGAAAAAACACTTTTCATTTACCTTCATCAATAAAATCCTTCCTATTTATCTTTGGAATATCACAAGAAAATTCAACAACTTTAATATACAAGATGCATACAGGAAATGAACCAATCTTACAAGCAAGTTGCGCGCGCACGTAATCCAACATCCAATCAAATTCAAGTATCTCATCTAATCCCAACATTCCCCTATCCTTTCCCCCCTATCCCTATCCCTAACCATGTCCCCTATCCCTATCCCTATCCCGACTCTCTCCCAGAATTATCCGATCTATCCCTATCTTCTATCCTTTCCCCCTATCCCTATCCCCTAACCATGTCCCCTATCCCTATCCCGACTCTCTCCCAGAATTATCCGATCTATCCCTATCTTCTCCTGTCCCTATCTTCTCCTATCCCTTATCTTCTCCTATCCCTGTCCCTAACCATGTCCCTAACCATGTCCCCTAACCCTGTCCCTAACCATGTCCCCTATCCCTATCCCCTATCCCGACTCTCTCCCAGAATTATGCGATCTATCCCTATCTTCTCCTGTCCCTATCTTCTCCTATCCCTGTCCCTAACCATGTCCCCTAACCCCTATCCCTAACCATGTCCCCTATCCCTATCCCCTATCCCGACTCTCTCCCAGAATTATCCGATCTATCCCTATCTTCTCCTGTCCCTATCTTCTCCTATCCCTGTCCCTATCTCTATCTTCTCCTGTCCCTAACCCCTGTCCCTCAACCTCTCCTGACTCTGTCCCAGACATATCCATGTCCTGTCTTGTCTCTCTCCCTCTCCCGATTCTGTCCCAGTTCCTCGCCTTGTCCTGTCCCTGAACCTATCCCGACTCTCCCTATCTATCCTTATCCTGTCCCTATCCCGACTGTATCACACATGGTCATCACAGGGTGTCCCAAATGGTCAACAAGGATGTCCCGCATGGTCATCCCAGGGTGTCCCATGGTGTCCCAAATGGTCAACAAGGATGTCCCGCATGGTCATCCCAGGGTGTCCCATGGTGTCCCACATTGTCACCAAGGGTGTCCCAGGGTCATCCCAGGGTAACTCGACTTTCATTCTACATTGCATAAGAAAGGGATTTTATACCCTTTTTGGACAATTTTTCATACATTTCAGCAGGGTGATTTCCTAACCATTTTCCGATGGAAGTACCAGTACTATAAAATCACTACAGCCACCTAGTCCATCATTATCATCATAGTTATCATCAACAACAACTACATTTTCCATGATAATTAATCTTTGAGTTTCTATCTCTTTTTAACACTAAAAACTTTTCTTGCATTTTTACTATAAATAAATTTACACTGCTTATATCATCATCATCATCATCATCATCATCATCATCATCATCATCACCATTATCACCATCATCATCATTAACATCAACATTATACTAACAAAAATACCAAAAATATTCAACAATTTAATAACAAAATCGTCTCAAAATATTAATCTTAAACATAAAGGATAACAAAAATCACCTTGTGATATTTTTAAATAAAAAATAATAAATAAAATTTTTCTTCTACCTTGATAATCAAATCCTTCCTATTTTCCTTTAGAATATATCAAAGCACGTCACTATCTGAACACTACAAGATGCATACTGCAACTAAAATCAATATCATAATCAAAGTGCGCGCGCACATAAATTAATAGCCAATAAAAATGAAGCATATATATATATATATATCTCATCTCATCTCATCTCAACATTCGGTTATTCCTTGAACCCTAACCCTAACCCTAACCCTAACCCTAACCCTAACCCTTACCCTAACCCTAACCCTAACCCTAACCCTAACCCTAACCCTAACCCTAACCTAACCCTTACCCTAACCCTAAACCCTAACCCTAACCCTAACCCTAACCCTAACCCTAACCCTAACCTCTTAACCCTAACCCTAACCCTAACCCTAACCCTAACCCTAACCCTTAACCCTTAACCCTAACCCTAACCCTAACCCTAACCCTAACCCTAACCCTAACCCCTAACCCTAACCCTAACCCTAACCCTAACCCTAACCCTCCTAACCCTAACCCTAACCCTAACCCTAACCCTAACCCTAACCTAACCCTAACCCTAACCCTAACCCTAACCCTAACCCTTAACCCTAACCTAACCCTAACCCTAACCCTAACCCTAACCTCTAACCCTAACCCTAACCCTAACCCTAACCCTAAACAATCCCGGAAAAAGCTATTATGCTAACTTTGAACTCTTACAACCTGGAGAAGGGGTACCTCAGGTATAGTCTGTATATATGAGCGCGTAGTCCCCATTCCGATCTACACCTACATATAAACATTTTGTTCGTACGCCGAGGCGTTGCCGAACTACACAGTTCCAAAGTATTGTAAATTGGAAAAATAACTTAGCAAATTTTCATGTCGTGTCGGAAACGGCCATTATGCTAACTTTGAAGTCTTACAACCTAGAGAAGGTGTACCTCAGGCGTAGTCTGTATACATGAGCATGTAGTCCCCATTCCGATCTACAAGTACGTGTAAACAGTTTGTCCGTACGCCGAGGCGTTGCCGAGCTAAACATTTCCAAAGAAGGCTATGTCTTGAATAATAAGGAAATGAACAAGTTTGGCCATCTCAATTTGGCCATCTTCGTACTCCAGCTTATACCCTAACCCTAACCCTAACCCTAACCCTAACCCTCTAACCCTAACCCTAACCCTAACCCTAACCCTAACCCCCTAACCCTAACCCTAACCCTAACCCTAACCCCTAACCCTAACCCTAACCCCTAACCCTAACCCTGACCCTAACCCTAAACCCTAACCCTAACCCTAACCCTAACCCTAGCACATTTGTTTTATTTACTGTTAATTTCAATTTCTTTTATTTTACCTGATTTACCCCGTCTGGAAAATGGATTGTCCTGTCTGAAAGGACACTGTCAGCTTCTCTGCTTCATTAATATTCAATTGGATTTGATTGGTCTAAATCCAACTGACCACAGGTTATTTGATCATGCTTTTTTAACCTGATGTTTATCACTGGGGCATTTTAATGCTGAACCTTCAAGTGAAAGGACTTACTTTGAACTCAGATGTGTGCTTTTGCTGCTTGCAAATGTTTCATAAAATGTTTCGCACCAGTAAATGGGAGTGTATTTTGTGATAATTCAGGGATATTTTTTCTCCATAAAAAGGTATGTTGAGGGTACTCATTTGAACTGCCTCATCCCACAAAAACATGTTGTGGGTACTCGTTGGACTTGCCTAGATGAGGCGGTTCTAGCGAGTACCTACAATTTGATTTTATGGAGAATTGGAGAAACTTAATCAGAAGGAACAGTCTGATCAGGGTCTGCACTGATTCGGCAAAAGCTATTTTAAATGTGGGTACTCATTCAAATAACCTCGGCGAGGCAATTTTAATGAATACCCACAATTTTGTCATGCAGAGCTAGAAGCCCCTTCCCATTTTAAGATCAGAAGGAGCAGTCTGATCAGGGTCTGCACTGTTTGCCATTAAGTAAAAGCTATTTTAAATGTGGGTACTCATTCAAATAACCTTGGCGAGGGTATTTGAATGAATACCCACAATGTTAATTTTGTCATGCAGAGCTAGAAGCCCATTCCCATTTTAAGATCAGAAGGAGCAGTCTGATCAGGATCTGCACTGTTTGCCATTAAGTAAAAACTATTTTAAATGTGGGTACTCATTCAAATAACCTTGGCAAGCCTATTTGAATGAATACCCACAATGTTAATTTTGTCATGCAGAGCAAGAAGCCCCTTCCCATTTTAAGATCAGAGGGAGCAGTCTGATCAGGGTCTGCACTGTTTGCCATTAAGTAGAAGCTATTTTAAATGTGGGTACTCATTCAAATAACCTCGGCAAGGCTATTTCAAGGAATACCCACATTGTTAATTTTGTCATGCAGAGCTAGAAGCCCCTTCCCATTTTAATTGTAGCTCAGCTGATTGGTCCATTCAAAACTAAATGATAGCAGTACATGATATCAGTACATGATATCAGTACATGATATCAGTACATGATAACAATACATTTATCAAAATTTATCAGTACTGCCAACATCAAAGGAAAGTACTGGGAGCTGTGGATTAAGTAACAGATCTGGCACAGGGACGGGACACGGAAGGGAACAAAGTCGGGACAGACCTGGGACAGGAACGGGAGAGAGTTGGGATAGGGACGGGACAGGGTCAGGGATAAGGATACACAAAGGAATACAGACGGGACAGAGTTGGGATAGGGATGGGATAGGGACGGGACAGGGCACAGGGATAAGACGTATGCATTTTGGGACAAAGTTGGAACAGATCTTGGACAGGGACGGGACACGGAAGGGAAACGGATGACACGGATGCCTTTGGGGACAAAGTCGGGACAGACCTGTGACAGGGACGGGACAGAGTTGGGATAGGAACGGGACTGGGTCAGGGACAGGGATAGAGACAGGGATACAGACGGGACAGAGTTGGGATAGGGACGGGACAGGGATAGGTGGCAGGGATACAGACGACACAGGGTTGTTTGTTTGGTTATTGTTTTACGCCTGTTTCGACAGTATTTCAGTCATTTTACTGGCGGGTAGTTACCTAACAAGTGTTCCTGGAATACTAGTACTAACCCAATGTTCTTCGCAAGTAACTACCAACTTCCCCACTTGATTGATCAGTGGTGGGGGACAAATGAACTTAGACACAATGTCTTCACTCAATTGTCACGAAGAACATCCCCGCCCGAACCGGGATTCGAACTCACGACCTCTCGATCTTGAGTCGAACGCTCTACCGACTGAGCTAACCGGGCGGGTTGACCTGGGACAGGGACAGGACAGTTATTTTATTCAGATGGATAACACATAAAATCCTTCAACATTTATTTACCGATACATGTTCTACAAAACACTGCAAACCTCCTGTAATAAAAATCTGTCAAAAATAATCAAACTGTTATACCATAACATTAAAAAGAAAAATAAACAGTCTGCAAACTGAAACCTTCTTTGGCTGTGTAAAGTTAGATTAAAATAAAAAAACTTCTCATGGTCTCTTTACTGTACGGAACCCGGGAAGGGACATGATTTTTTTTTTATTTTATAAGTTGTGCGCACAAGAAAATATCTTGTGCGGACAAGATATTATCTTGTTCGGACAACATATTATCTTGTGCGCACAAGATATTATCTTGTGCGGACAACATATTATCTTGTTCCGACAAGATATTATCTTGTCCGCACAAGATATTAAGTTGTGCGAACAAGATATTATCTTGTCCGCACAAGATAATATCTTGTCCGCACAACATAGATCTTGTTCGGACAACATATTATCTTGTGCGCACAAGATATTATCTTGTGCGGACAAGATAATATCTTGTGCGCACAAGATAATATGTTGTCCGAACAAGATAAAATCTTGTCCGCCCAAGATATTATCTTGTTCGCACAAGATAATATCTTGTCCGAACAAGATAATATCTTGTCCGCACAAGATAATATCTTGTTCGCACAACTTCCCAAGATCTATGTTGTGCAAACAAGATAATATGTTGTACGGACAAGATATTATCTTGTTCGGACAAGATATTATCTTGTTCGCACAAGATAATATGTTGTGCGAACAAGATAATATCTTGTCCGCACAAGATAATATCTTGTCCGCACAAGATAATATGTTGTCCGAACAAGATAATATCTTGTCCGCTCAAGATATTATCTTGTTCGCACAACATAATAAAAATAAAAAATCATGTCCCTTCCCGGGTTCCGTATTACTGTCATTACATTTCAATCCATTTTTAGAACTTCTTTTGCAATCTGGAACGTTTCCTCCAGTTCTTTCCGTTTGAGGTTTCTGGACTGCTTCCGCACTTGGCCACGGAGTTTTTCATGCAGGTACTTGCTAAAATCTCCCTTTCCCTCAAACATTTGGTCAGGGATCCAGATCTTATTTCTCACACCATCTCTCTCAAGCCTTTTTGCTTCTTCTTTCCGCCCTTTCAATCCAGAGTTCTTATCAAACCAGTACGAAAAAAATGCGACCTGCACTTTATTCAACTTCTCTTTCATATCCAGTTCATCTTGCATGTACTTCTTCAGATCAACCCTCAACCCTTCATCCTCTACATCTGACAAAGTATCTGGCATCTTGACAGACTTATCGATCACAAAGGGGTTCTTTCTTTTCCTGCTATCGTCTGGTGTCGAGTGCATACACCCTGACACAATGGGACTGAAGGTCTCCATGTCCTTCCTCAGGCTGGAAACTTCGCTAAGGGAGGTATCCCGCTTTTCCATTTCAGTTAACCTCTTCTCAAAGTCTTTCAGATTGTCTACAACAAATTCTCGCATGGCGGACATGCCGTCCTCCATTTCGTCCATGCGTATCATGATTTCTTCCATGTCCACTTCCATTCTACAGGTCTGAAATATAAATAATATTAAGTAATAGATATATCCATTGTTTTTGTGAAATATTGGTAAATATTTGTACTGATTGATATCTGTACAGGATAATTTGACGAGCCCGCCAGGGCGAGTCTAATTATCCTGCACAGATGTCAATCAGTACAAATATTTACCAATATTTCTCAAAAACAATTGGATATATCTGTTTTAATCCACAGCTTATTGTAACTTCCACCAAAGGTAATAGATAAAACCTATTAAAGCATATTTGTTTTATTTACTGTAAATTTCAATTTCTTTTATTTGACCTGATTTACCCCGTCTGGAAAATGGATCGTCCTGTCTGAAAGGACACTGTCAGCTTCTCTGCTTCATTAATATTCAATTGGATTTGATTGGTCTAAATCCAACTGACCACAGGTTATTTGATTTTTTTTTTTTTTTTACCTGATGATTATCACTGGGGTATTTTAATGCTGAACCTTCAAGTGAAAGGACTTACTTTGAACTCAGATGTGTGCTTTTGCTGCATGCAAATGTTTCATACCAGTAAATGGGAGTGTATTTTGTGATAATTCAGGGATATTTTTTCTCCAGAAAAGGTATGTTGTGGGTACTCATTTGAACTGCCTCATCCCATAAAAACATGTTGTGGGTACTCGTTGGACTTGCCTAGATGAGGCGGTTCTAGCGAGTACCTACAATTTGATTTTATGGAGAATTGGAGAAACTTAATCAGAAGGAGCAGTCTGATCAGGGTCTGCACTGATTCGGCAAAAGCTATTTTAAATGTGTGTACTCATTCAAATAACCTCGGCGAGGCAAATTTAATGAATGCCCACATTGTTAATTTTGTCATGCAGAGCTAGAAGCCCCTTCCCATTTTAAGATCAGAAGGAGCAGTCTGATCAGGGTCTGCACTGTTTGCCATTAAGTAGAAGCTATTTTAAATGTGGGTACTTATTCAAATAACCTCGGCAAGGCAATTTTAAAGAAAGCCCACAGTGTTAATTTTGTCATGCAGAGCTAGAAGCCCCTTCCCATTTTAAGATCAGAAGGAGCAGTCTGATCAGGGTGTGCACTGTTTGCCATTAAGTAAAAGCTATTTTAAATGTGGGTACTCATTCAAATAACCTTGGCGAGGCTATTTGAATGAATACCCACAATGTTAATTTTGTCATGCAGAGCTAGCAGCCCTTTCCCATTTTAAGATCAGAAGGAGCAGTCTGATCAGGGTCTGCACTGTTTGCCATTAAGTAAAAACTATTTTAAATGTGGGTACTTATTCAAATAACATCGGCGAGCCTATTTGAATGAATACCCACAATGTTAATTTTGCCATGCAGAGCTAGAAGCCCCTTCCCATTTTAAGATCAGAAGGAACAGTCTGATCAGGGTCTGCACTGTTTGCCATTAAGTAGAAGCTGTTTTAAATGTGGGTACTCATTCAAATAACCTCGGCAAGGCTATTTTAAGGAATACCCACAATGTTAACTTTGTCATGCAGAGCTAGAAGCCCCTTCCCATTTTAATTGTAGCTCAGCTGATTGGTCCATTCAAAACTGTACATGATATCAGTACATGATATCAGTACATGATAACAATACATTTATCGAAATTTATTAGTACCGCCAACATCAAAGGAAAGTACTGGGAGCTGTGGATTAATATGAATGTAACAAGAGGGTCATAATGGCCCTGAATCGCTCATCTGTCCCAAAATGACTCAGTTTTGATCTTAACATAGATATCCACAATATGAACATTCTGACATACATTCATGAAGAATGACAGGGATACAGACGGGACAGAGTTGGCATAGGGACGGGGCAGGGTCAGGGACAGGGATAAGTAATAGATATATCCATTGTTTTTGTGAAATATTGGTAAATATTTGTACTGATTGACATCTGTACAGGATAAGTTGACGAGCCCGCCAGGGCGAGTCTAATTATCCTGTACAGATGTCAATCAGTACAAATATTTACCAATATTTCTCAAAAACAATTGGATATATCTGTTTTAATCCACAGCTTATTGTAACTCCCACTTAAAGGTAATAGATAAAACCTATTAAAGCATATTTGTTTTATTTACTGTTAATTTCAATTTCTTTAATTTGACCTGATTTACCCCGTCTGGAAAATGGATTGAACCTGTCTGAAAGGACACTGTCAGCTTCTCTGATTCATTAATATTCAATTGGATTTGATTGGTCTAAATCCAACTGACCACAGGTTATTTGATCATGCTTTTTTAACCTGATGTTTATCTCTTGGGCGTTTTAATGCTGAACCTTCAAGTGAAAGGACTTACCTTGAACTCAGATGTGTGCTTTTGCTGCATGCAAATGTTTCATAAAATGTTTGGCACCAGTAAATGGGAGTGTATTTTGTGATAATTCAGGGATATTTTTTCTCCATAAAAAGGTATGTTGTGGGTAGTTCTACATATAGAACGTCAATGGCCCTATTTACGTTTTTGTTTATATCGGACGTTTTCATTTTTATTTATAGTTGGCCATGTGACGAGTTCGCGTAGTCAATGAAAACAAAAAATGAAAATATCAGTATAAAAACGTAAATAATAAAAGTCAGGCTACCCGAACTCTCATGTATGGGAGTATGTTGTGGGTACTCATTTGATCTGCCCCATTCCACAAAAACATGTTGTGGGTACTCGTTGGACTTGCCTAGATGAGGCAGTTCTAGCGAGTACCTACAATTTGATTTTATGGATAAACTTAATCAGAAGGAGCAGTCTGATCAGGGTCTGCACTGATTCGGCAAAAGCTATTTTAAATGTGGATACTCATTCAAATAACCTCGGCGAGGCAATTTTAATGAATACACACTGTTAATTTTGTCATGCAGAGCTAGAAGCCCCTTCCCATCTTAAGATCAGAAGGAGCAGTCTGATCAGGGTTCACTGTTTGCCATTAAGTAAAAGCTATTTTAAATGTGGGTACTCATTCATATAACCTTGGCGAGGCTATTTGAATGAATACCCACAATGTTAACTTTGCCATGCAGAGCTAGAAGCCCCTTCCCATTTTAAGATAAGAAGGAGCAGTCTGATCAGAGTCTGCACTGTTTGCCATTAAGTAAAAACGATTTTAAATGTGGGTACTCATTCAAATAACCTTGGCGATCCTATTTTAATGAATACCCACCATGTTAATTTTGTCATGGGGAGCTCAGAAGTCCTTCCCAACTGAAGATCAGAAGGAGCACTCTGATCAGGGTCTGAACTGTTTGCCATTAAGTATAAGCTATTTTAAATGTGGGTACTCATTCAAATAATCTCGGCGAGGCTATTTTAAGGAATACCCACAATGTTAATTTTGTCATGCAGAGCTAGAAGCCCCTTCCCATTTTAATTGTAGCTCAGCTGATTGGTCCATTCAAAACTGTACATGATAACAGTACATGATATCAGTACATGATAGCAATACATTTATCAAAATTTATTAGTACTGCCAACATCAAAGGAACGTACTGGGAGCTGTGGATTAAGAGACAGGGACGGGACAGGGGCGGGACAGAGGTCAGGGATGACACGGATGCTTTTGGGGACAAAGTTGGGACGGGACACGGAAGGGAAACGGATGACAATGGTGTCTCTTGCCACAAAGTCGGGACAGACCTGGGATAGGGAAGGGACAGAGTTGGGATTGGGACAGGACAGGGAAACACAAAGGAATACAGACGGGACAGAGTTGGCACAGGGATGGGATAGGGACGGGACAGGGACTGGAAAGGGACGGTACAGGGGCTGGACAGGGATGACACGGATGCTTTAGGGACAAACTGGCACATGGTCGGGACATGGAATGGAAACGGATGACACGGATGCCTCTTGGAACAAAGTCGGGACAGACCTTGGACAAGGACGGGACACAGTTAGGACAGGGACGGGACTGGTAAGGGACAGGGTTAGAGACAGGGATACAGACGGGACAGAGTTGGGATATGGACGGGATAGGGACGGGACAGGGACAGGAAAGAGTTAGAATAGGGACGGGACAGGGTCAGGGACAGGGAAAGAGACAGGCATACAGACAGGACAGAGTTGGGATAGGGACTGGAAGGGGATAAGAGACAGGGACTGGAGAGGGGTGGGACAGGGGACAGGGATGACACAGATGCTTTTGGGGACAAAGTTAGAACAGATCTGGCACAGGGACGGGACAAAGTTGGGATAGGGACGGGACAGGGTCAGGGACAGGGATACACAAAGCAATAGAGACGGGACAGAGTTGGGATAGGGATGGGATAGGGACGGGACAGGGCACAAGGATAAGACGTATGCATTTTGGGACAAAGTTGGAACAGATCTTGGACAGGGACGGGACACGGAAGGGGGGGGACAATGGGGCGGGGCAGGGCCATTTCTGAGCCCAGAGGCATAATTTGAACAATCTTGGTAGAGGTCCACTAGATGATGCTAAATACCAAATATGAAAGCTCTAGACCTTCTACTTTTTGAGAAGATTTTTGAAGTTTTTCTTTTCGGTTGCCATGGCAACCAGAGTTCTGCATGGAATCCATTTTTTTGAACAACTTTGGTAGAGCTTCATGCAAGGAACATTCCTGTGAAGTTTGATTAAAATTGGCCCAGTGGTTTATGAGGAGATGTCGTTTAAAGAAATTGTTGACGGACACACGCACGGACGGACGGACGGACTGACGACGGACGACGAACAGAAGGCGATCACAAAAGCCCTGTCACCCCTTGGACAGACCTCGCAACAGTCCGGGAACAGACCTGGCTAAGCACGGGATATACCTGTCGAACCAACAACTGTTTACAAATTATGTACTGTTTCAACTCCTTACATTCTTCATATTTATAATTAAAAATAAATTTCAAGAACAAAATTTACATACTATTAAAAGCATAAACAATCAATATAAATATTATTCATAAAAGAAATTGTAACACTCACTGTTTTCAACTTTATCCTAATTCTAAATTTTTATCAAAAAAAAAAAAACACTTCCTTTTCACTATGCATTCGTTTGCAAACTGAATTAATGACCTATATCTATCGACTCTCGGGTGACACTTGGGTGACATCGAGGTAACTCTTGGATAACCAATGTTACCCGACTCGGGACAGGGACAGGGAGGAGAAAGAGGGATAGGGTCAGTGACAGAGGTATGGACAGGGATGGGACAGAGCCTGACAGGTATGGGACAGGGTCAGGGACAGGGATAGACACGGGATAGAGTTGGGACAGAGTTATGACGGGATAGGGACAGTGACAGAGATATGGACAGGGATGGGACGGAACCAGGACAGAGCGGGACAGGGCCGGGACAGGGACGGGCAAGAGTTGACAAAGTCGGGGCAGACCTGGGACAGGGACGGGACAGAGTTGGGATAGGGACGGGACAGGGTCAGGGACAGGGACAGAGACGGGGATAAAGACGGGACAGAGTTGGGACAGGGACGGGACAGACTCGGGACAGGGACGGGACAGTGTTGGGACAGGGACGGGACAGGGTCAGGGACATGGATAGAGACGGAGATAAAGACGGGACAGAGTTGGGATAGGGACGGGACAGGGTCAGGGACAGGGATAGAGACGGGGATAAAGACGGGACAGAGTTGGGACAGGGACGGGACAGACTCGGGACAGGGACGGGACAGTGTTGGGACAGGGACGGGACAGGGTCAGGGACAGGGTCAGGGACAGGGATAGAGACAGAGATAAAGACGGGACAGAGTTGGGACAGGGACGGGACAGACCAGGGACAGGGACGGGACAGAGTTGGGATAGGGACGGAACAGGGTCAGGGACAGGGATAGAGACGGGGATAAAGACGGGACAGAGTTGGGACAGGGACGGGACAGACTCGGGACAGGGACGGGACAGTGTTGGGACAGGGACGGGACAGGGTCAGGGACAGGGATAGAGACGGAGATAAAGACGGGACAGAGTTGGGACAGGGACGGGACAGACCCGGGACAGGGACGGGACAGAGTTTGGATAGGGACGGGACGGGGTCAGGGACAGGGATAGAGACGGGGATAAAGACGGGACAGAGTTGGGACAGGGACGGGACAGGGACGGGACAGGGTCAGGGACAGGGTCAGGGACAGGGTCAGGGACGGAGATAAAGACGGGACAGAGTTGGGACAGGGACGGGACAGACCCGGGACAGGGACGGGACAGAGTTGGGATAGGGACGGGACAGGGTCAGGGACAGGGATAGAGACGGCGATAAAGACGGGACAGACTTGGGATAGGGACGGGACAGACTCGGGACAGGGACGGAACAGTGTTGGGACAGGGACGGGACAGGGTCAGGGACAGGGATAGAGACGGCGATAAAGACGGGACAGAGTTGGGACAGGGACGGGACAGACCCAGGACAGGGACGGGACAGTGTTGGGACAGGGACGGGACAGGGTCAGGGACAGGGTCAGGGACAGGGATAGAGACGGAGATGAAGACGGGACAGAGTTGGGACAGGGACGGGACAGACCCGGGACAGGGACGGGACAGAGTTGGGATAGGGACGGGACAGGGTCAGGGACAGGGATAGAGACGCTTGGGTTTACATTGAGTTTACCCTGAGTTTACCATGCGTTTACGCAAATATCACTAACAAACTGATTTATCTGTCTTCAATATATACAATCAAAATATAATATGAGCCACACCATGCGAAAACCATCCTAATGGTGTTTAGACCAGCATGGAGCCAGGTCAGCCTGCACATCATTGCAGTCTGATCAGGCTCAATACTGTTCGCTGATTTATAGCATTAGGTATATACTCTCTAACAGCTAACAGTATGGAGCCTGATCAGACTGCACGGATGTGCAGGTTGATCTGGCTACATGCTGGTCGCATAACAATAAGGTTGGTTTTCGCATGGCGCAGCTCTTATAAACAATGCGAACATTAAATCTTTTTTTAATTTTAAGACTTAAATTATATTTGAGCCGCGTCATGGGAAAACCAACCTAGTGGTTTTGCGACCGGCATGGAACCAGATCAGCATGCACATCCGTGCAGTCTAATCAGGCTCCACATTGTTCGCTGTTAGAGAGGATATACCTAATGCTATAAAACAGCGAACAGTATGGAGCCTGATCAGACTGCACGGATGTGCAAGCTGATCTGGCTCCATGCTGGTCGCAAAACCATGAGGTTGGTTTTTGCATGGCGCGGTTCATATAAACAATGCCAACATTTAAATATTTTAAATACATTTATTTATTTTTCTTCTGTAAGATCAAACTATCAGAATTTAAATATTTATTTTTATACAGACCCTAAAAGAAATCTAAAATTAAAATGTCTTACCTCATCAGAAGAATCCAGGGTTAATTATATGATATATTATCCAACAATATTTAAACACTAAAATAATCCAATATCCAATAACAATCACAAGCACAAAAAGTACGTCTGCTCCTTTCGAATGCCAACTCGCTACTGAGGTATATATGGTATACGTATATGCTGCAATATGGAAGTAGGGATGTCATGCTACATGACCTTTATTAGCACACCATCTACTAGATGGTGGGAGCACACCATCTACTAGATGGTGGGCTTTTCAATTCAACTTTCGTAATTGGTCCGTCCGTCCGTCCGTCCGTTCGTGTTTACGTCATTCCTTCCGTCTGTTAACATTTTTTGTTATATTTGAGCCGCGTCATGGGAAAACCAACCTAGTGGTTTTGCGACCGGCATGGAACCAGATCAGCATGCACATCCGTGCAGTCTAATCAGGCTCCACATTGTTCGCTGTTAGAGAGGATATACCTAATGCTATAAAACAGCGAACAGTATGGAGCCTGATCAGACTGCACGGATGTGCAAGCTGATCTGGCTCCATGCTGGTCGCAAAACCATGAGGTTGGTTTTTGCATGGCGCGGTTCATATAAACAATGCCAACATTTAAATATTTTAAATACATTTATTTATTTTTCTTCTGTAAGATCAAACTATCAGAATTTAAATATTTATTTTTATACAGACCCTAAAAGAAATCTAAAATTAAAATGTCTTACCTCATCAGAAGAATCCAGGGTTAATTATATGATATATTATCCAACAATATTTAAACACTAAAATAATCCAATATCCAATAACAATCACAAGCACAAAAAGTACGTCTGCTCCTTTCGAATGCCAACTCGCTACTGAGGTATATATGGTATACGTATATGCTGCAATATGGAAGTAGGGATGTCATGCTACATGACCTTTATTAGCACACCATCTACTAGATGGTGGGAGCACACCATCTACTAGATGGTGGGCTTTTCAATTCAACTTTCGTAATTGGTCCGTCCGTCCGTCCGTCCGTTCGTGTTTACGTCATTCCTTCCGTCTGTTAACATTTTTTGTTATCGCTTCACCTCTAAAACTACTTGGTGGATTTCAAAGAAACTTGGCCGCAATGGTCCCCCAGTGACCTAGTTGTGCCTAACAGAGAATGAGGTCACTAGGTCAAAGGTCACGGTCACAGTGACCTTTAACTTGCAATTTTTAATTCCAAAAATCGCTTACGGGCCTATTGAAACAACGTTGGACCTACCTCCGTGTAAAGCCGACCGTGCTCGAACTCGCCACCACCGCGGCTTGTATAAACCATCAAAATGTAGCTGAGGCACGTAGCTTCACGGACATATATCATTATAGTAACTACAACACTGGACAAGCCTGAAATACAGCGAAAACCTAAGCCTAACACTACTCATAGGCCTATTGAAACAGCGTTAGACAGGGTTTGACCTCCGTGTGCAGCCCAGCGGTGTTCAAACCAGCCACCACAGAGGCCTGTATATATCAAAATGTAGCTGAGGTAAGTAACTTCACGCACATATATCATTATACTATCTGCGACATAGGACAAGCTCGTAATAGAGCGATAACCAAAGAAAAGGTACCAAAAAATCGCTTACGGGCCTATTGAAACAGCATTGGACCTCCGTGTACAGCCAGCCGTGCTCGAACCCACCATCACAGCGGCTTGTATATACCATCAAAATGTAGCTGAGGTAAGTAACTTCAGGTACATATATCATTATAGTATCTGCGACATAGGACAAGCTCGTAATAGAGCGATAACCAAAGAAAAGGTACCAAAAAATTGCTTACGGGCCTATTGAAAGAGCGTTGGACCTTCGTGTACAGCCAACCGTGCTCGAACCCGCCATCACAGCGGCTTGTATATACCATCAAAATGTTGCTGAGGTAAGTAACTTCAGGTACATATATCATTATAGTATCTGCGACATAGGACAAGCTCGTAATAGAGCGATAACCAAAGAAAAGGTACCAAAAAATCGTTTACGGGCCTATTGAAAGAGCGTTGGACCTCCGTGTACAGCCAACCGTGCTCGAACCCGCCATCACAGCGGCTTGTATATACTATCAAAATGTAGCTGAGGTAAGTAACTTCAGGTACATATATCATTATAGTTTCTGCGACATAGGACAAGCTCGTAATAGAGCGATAACCAAAGAAAAGGTACCAAAAAATCGTTTACGGGCCTATTGAAAGAGCGTTGGACCTCCGTGTACAGCCAACCGTGCTCGAACCCACCATCACAGCGGCTTGTATATACCATCAAAATGTAGCTGAGGTAAGTAACTTCTGGTACATATATCATTATAGTATCTGCGACATAGGACAAGCTCGTAATAGAGCGATAACCAAAGAAAAGGTACCAAAAAATCGCTTACGGGCCTATTGAAACAGCGTTGGACCTCCGTGTACAGTCAACCGTGTTCGAACCCGCCATCACAGCGGCTTGTATATACCATCAAAATGTAGCTGAGGTATGTAGCTTCACGGACATATATCATTATAGTATCTGCGACATAGGACAAGCTCGTAATAGAGCGATAACCAAAGAAAAGGTACCAAAAATCGCTTACGGGCCTATTGAAACAGCGTTGGACCTCCGTGTACAGCCAACCGTGTTCGAACCCGCCATCACAGCGGCTTGTATATACCATCAAAATGTAGCTGAGGTATGTAGCTTCACGGACATATATCATTGCAGTAAATGAAACACTGGACAAGCCTGAAATACAGCGTAAACCTAACCATAACCTTAACCATAGGCCTACTGAAACAACGTTGGACAGGGTTGGACCTCCGTGTGCAGACAGAGGTGCTCGAACCCGCCACCACAGAGGCTTGAATATACCCTCAAAATGGAGCTTAAGTAAGTAGCTTCACGTACATATGTCATTAAAGTATCTGCAACACGGGACAGGCTCTACATAGAGCAAAAACCAATGTAGAAATATAAAAAAACGATCTCGGGCCCATTAAGTTAGCGCTGGACCCCCGTGCACAGCCAACTACGTTCGAACCCGTAACCACAGCGGCCGGTATATACCTTCAAAATAAGGCAGAGATGAGTAGCTCCACGTGCATATATCACTAATGGATCATAGACCCGCAGGTGCAGCCAAGCTGGTTCGAATCCATCATTTGCTTGGAAAATTATATCCGCAGCAAATGGCATTAGTTAGTTTTTATAAGTTACTCAATGCGAATAATCAAAGGTCAAGTTCACAGTGACTTTTAACTTATTTCGGGGGTAACATTCTGAAACTACCCGGTGGATTTCAATGAAACTTGGCCATAATACCCCCCACCCAGTGACCTAGTTGTGCCTAACTGAGAATAAGATGACTAGGTCAAAGGTCACAGTGACCTTTAACTTAAATGTTTGGTTAAATTTTGTTATCGCATCTCCCCTGAAACTGCCAGGTGGATTTCGATGAAACTTGGACACAATGATTCCCCATTGACCTCGTTGTGTCTAACGGAGAATGAGGTAACTTAGTAAAATGTCGAGGTCAAACTGACCTTTAACTCAAATGTTTGGTCAAATTGTGTTATCGAATATCCTCTGAAACTACTAAGGTGGTTTTCGCTCGATGAAACTGATTCGCAATTAAACCCAAGTTGTACCTTACTGACAATCATCATCATTATCATCATCATCATCATCATCATCATCATCATCATCAACAAACATTATCAGCATTATTCACATTGCGGCCTTGAAAATTTATGGAACGTTATGATCCATGCAACACATGAACATAATTTTTATCAAAAAAAAACAACACTTCCTTTTCACTATGCATTGGTTTGCAAACTGAATTAATGACCTATATCTATCGACTCTCGGGTGACACTTGGGTGACATCGAGTCACCCTAGGGTAACTCTTGGATAACCAATGTTACCCGACTCGGGACAGGGACAGGGATGAGAAAGAGGGATAGGGTCAGTGACAGAGGTATGGACAGGGATGGGACAGAGCCTGACAGGTATGGGACAGGGTCAGGGACAGGGATAGACACGGGATAGAGTTGGGACAGAGTTATGACGGGATAGGGACAGTGACAGGGATATGGACAGGGATGGGACGGAACCAGGACAGAGCGGGACAGGGCCGGGACAGGGCCGGGACAGGGACGGGCAAGAGTTGACAAAGTCGGGGCAGACCTGGGACAGGGACGGGACAGAGTTGGGATAGGGACGGGACAGGGTCAGGGACAGGGATAGAGACGGGGATAAAGACGGGACAGACTTGGGACAGGGACGGGACAGACTCGGGACAGGGACGGAACAGTGTTGGGACAGGGACGGGACAGGGTCAGGGACAGGGACGGAGATAAAGACGGGACAGAGTTGGGACAGGGGACGGGACATACCCGGGACAGGGACAGAGTTGGGATAGGGACGGGACAGGGTCAGGGACAGGGATAGAGACGGGGATAAAGACGGGACAGACTCGGGACAGAGACGGGACAGTGTTGGGACAGGGACGGGACAGGGTCAGGGACAGGGATAGAGACGGAGATAAAGACGGGACAGACTTGGGATAGGGACGGGACAGACTCGGGTCAGGGACGGGACAGAGTTGGGATAGGGACGGGACAGGGTCTGGGACAGGGATAGAGACGGGGATAAAGACGGGACAGACTTGGGACAGGGACGGGACAGACTCGGGACAGGGACGGAACAGTGTTGGGACAGGGACGGGACAGGGTCAGGGACAGGGATAGAGACGGAGATAAAGACGGGACAGAGTTGGGACAGGGGACGGGACAGACCCGGGACAGGGACAGAGTTGGGATAGGGACGGGACAGGGTCAGGGACAGGGATAGAGACGGGGATAAAGACGGGACAGACTCGGGACAGGGACGGGACAGTGTTGGGACAGGGACGGGACAGGGTCAGGGACAGGGATAGAGACGGAGATAAAGACGGGACAGACTTGGGATAGGGACGGGACAGACCCGGGACAGGCACGGAACAGAGTTGGGATCGGGGCGCGACAGGGTAAGGGACAGGGATAAGGGACAGTTATATTAGGCGGGTAGTTTCCTAACACCTCGTTCCTGGGAAATACCAGTTCTTGACCCTAAACCTCCGACATAATGATACATGGAAGCTGATTAGTTACTCCGTTGACTTCCTTTTATAAAGTTCATCTACTTTAAAATTGGCAATGCAGCTTGAACAATGGCACCTGGTCCCCCCGGACTTATAGCCGGTATTATCTTCGCTATGGAAGGGGTATCATTGGAAGCCACCCAACTCATTGTTGCCAGGTTTTTCGTCATGACTGCAGGAATTTTAACACTTTTCTCATAACAAGACAATAATATTTGAGTGTCCATGAGTTCAGTGGCCAGTCTCAACACTTCTCAACTTCTACTACCGGTGTTCACATATGTACTGAGTGTCCATGAGTTCAGAGGCTCGTCTAAACTATTTTCAACTAACAGTGCAGGTGTTCACATATGTACTGAGTGTCCATGAGTTCAGAGGCTCGTCTCAACTATTTCAACTAACAGTGCAGGTGTTCGCATATGTACTGAGTGTCCATGAGTTCAGAGGCTCGTCTCAACTATTTTCAACTAACAGTGCAGGTGTTCACATATGTACTGAGTGTCCATGAGTTCAGAGGCTCGTCTCAACTATTTCAACTAACAGTGCAGGTGTTCACATATGTACTGAGTGTCCATGAGTTCAGAGGCTCGTCTCAACTATTTTCAACTAACAGTGCAGGTGTTCACATATGTACTGAGTGTCCATGAGTTCAGAGGCTCGTCTCAACTATTTTCAACTAACAGTGCAGGTGTTCACATATGTACTGAGTGTCCATGAGTTCAGAGGCTCGTCTCAACTTTTTCAACTAACAGTGCAGGTGTTCACATATGTACTGTGTGTCCATGAGTTCAGATGCTCCGTTAAGTATATATATTTAGATCAGGATCACATATAATCACTGTTTCGACATCCTGCTTAACTTACAGGAAAAAGACCTCAGTGTTCGATCTGGAATTCCCTTCTCTAGACAGCGTTTCTGATACAGGTGATATCGTTGCATTGTGCTCCCTTTACATTCGTCCGTAACCGATTTCAACAAATCTACTTCTCCGGCACTCCAGACAGCTTTCTCAGAACGTGCACTGGTGGGTACATGTCTACTTCCTACAATACTCAACTCTGTAGACGTTCCAGATTCATCGTTAATTATTTCCATTGCACTCATTTCGTTCTCTTCTCGAATCAATTCACGAGTGCATTCCCTTTCTTGATTGACGTCTACACGTTGAAGTCTGGCTTTTTTATTTTCCTTGCTGTCCAATTTGTATGGAATGCTTGGGTGGAGTTTACACAGAGGTAAAGTATTCACACTGCTGAGTCTAAATTTGCATAGTACTTCTAGCATACGTAGCATGACTTGCGTGATTGGTAACTTCCTCTCTAACCTGCTAAGGTTGTTATAGTCTACATACCGACCATTCATCAACAAGGCTATACAGCTTACAAAAGCCAATACACACACTTTCTCTTCTCCTTTCAAATTCTTCTCAGATATCTTTTCCAAAACTGATTTGAGCCAGGGAAACACCATATTCTGGAAAGAAGAAGTGTGGCATAGCTTCCCTTGCTCCAATTCCATCAGCACCACACTGTGAAGGCTTTCGGCTTCCGTCACGAAGCTTCTTCTGCACACATCGTCATCCATAATGACCCAGACGCCATAACTAGATTTCCAGTTCAATCCCTCACTCCTATTTGCATCGCTGAAACGAATCGCTGGAAAATAACCAAGCTCAAGTTGGCGAATTCCTTCCACACACAGACTTTCAAGTCGTCCAGTGTCATCTCTTAGCAAACTCTTCACGCTACCAAATACCATAGGCCATTTACATTTCTTACAACCAGCAATCTTTCCTCCTAGCTGTTTCACATTAATTCCTCCGACAATTCTCTTATTTCCATTGCCGGAAGATTTCTTCAGAGACAGGAGAAAATCGGGGAAACGCATAAACACACTGCCTATTACATACATATCTTCAAGCAGGCACAGCATGATGCGTCGTCCGGCCACTGCCTGACTAGAGTTGATGAAATTGTAGAGGCCGAACATCCGAGTAATCTGTGCTTGCACTGTGGCATTGCCTGTAAATATACTCAGAGGTGGTGTTGAACTTTCATCAGCACAGCAACTACCACTTTCTTCCAGACATAAGAAACCTTTCTGATCTGTCAGAGAACGCGAAGGATACGACAGTCCAATTCCCAAGTTCACAGAGTAAATTGCTGATTTGGAACAAAAAGGGCCACCCCACAACAACTTCTCCACTGCACACTCATACTGGTAGGCCTGCCAAGTACTTTCGCTGTCACCAGTGCCCCGACGTGCTGCATAAATCTCCACAAGTCTGTCGCAAAGGTAAAGTCCGACTTCTTTCACAATACCAATCATGTTTTCGCTGTGTTCAAACGGTGCAAGCATAGCATGTTCTTCCAGCAATTTCAAAACATTGCTCTCCGATATAAAGTCTCCACCGTCAACAACAGTCTCAACACTTGGTACAGATATCACGAATTCCAGACGGCAATTACCCTCACGCATCTGCTTGAAATTATTCCGTATTTCTCCAATGTATTGCATGGCTTCTTCGTACACCTTTCTCTTACTTCTGTCTCGAAATATGCCATTTGTCACAATAACAGACGCTGACACGGGATGGACCACCGTCCCAGGACGCCGATGAGGGAGATCAGAATACATCTGTACAAACCGTACATTGTCCGGATACCGACATACCTGCAACAATTCCCTTGAAACATCAATTCTGTGTTCGTCTAGGTTTGACTGAAAATTAACACACTCAAAGAATGACAAAACAGACACAACTTGTCCTCGTCTACCTATTAGCTCATTCACTCCACTGCGACTCCAGAAAAGGTCACTAGTATTACTACTGATATTCAATCCAATATGCACACAAATGTCTTCCACTCCGTTCTTGTCAAGTATTGGCAACTGGACGGGAGAAGTACATTTCTCTCCAAACCTGAACGTGATTAGCACAGGTCTGAAGCCACAAGAGTACACTTCTTTCTCCTCTAGGGATCTTTGAAAAGCCGAAAGTATGATCTGTCTGTCTCCAGGCAACACAAACATTCTCAACAAGTTGTCCAAGTTGTTCTTCGCCAAAGTCTGTGTAGCATCTCCCCTGTTCAATAACTCATTCAGATGCTTCTGGAATTCCAGCCGAAACCTTTTCAAGTTAAATGCAGTAATGTCACGAAGCATTTTCATTGTGTAATCTACACTATTTCTATTTCTTTCAGGTAGAAAACTGAGCCATGTTTCCCAACCTTCACTATACATAACTTGATATCCAACACTGGCCTTCAAATTCAGTATACCCCTACGTCCATATTCAGTCAAATTAAAATGTTTCTTTACAATAGAATAGATTGGCCTTATTTCGTAATCGGATCGAGGTGCTAAGTTTAAATGAGTGTAACTCAATTTCAGACCTTTCCCAATGTCTCTCCATCTGATACTTATCCCATCCACATCAGGCCTTTGAATCAGAAACTGTGATTCTTCTTTTGAAATGGCTGTGCCTCTCACGGCAATATATTCCTCCCGCTCCAGGAAAGACTTCACGTCACCATTCCATGCAGCTCTAAAATTTTCGCCATTCTCGATAGCAGTGTCAGTCATCAAGTAATTTTCTGCCTCACTATCGCTTTCCATCATCTGAAACACAAATAAATGATTTCAACGAAGTTACAACTAACGGTATGTCCCGTCCCTGCACCACCCCCTGTCCTGCCCCTGTCCGGTCTGTCCCACCCCTATCACTCTCCCAACAATCTGTCCGAGGTCCGTCTAAGATTACATTAATTACTGTCTCACGCCGAAGCTCTCCCAGGTCTGTCTTGTTCTTCTCCCGTCCATGTCTCAACTCTGTCCAGCCTCTGTTCCAGACCTGTCCCTAACCTCACTCTGTCCCAGATCTTTCACTTCTCCTTGTCCCGTCCCTATCCGGACTCTGTCCAAGAGGATGGGATAGGGATGGGGAAAGAACAAGGTGCACGGACAGATATAGCACAGACAAGGGACAGGGACGGGATAGGGACAGGGATGGAACAGAGCCGGAACAGTTATGGGATAGGGAAAGACATGAACAAAGTTGGGGCAGAGATGGGACAGGGACAACGTACCCTAGAGTTGGGACAGGGATGGGACAGAGTTGGGACAGGGACGGGACAGGGATGGGACAGGGATGGGACAGAGTTGGGACAGGGATAGAGACGGGGATAAAGACTGGACAGAGTTGGGACAGGGACGGGACAGACCCGTGGCAGGGATGGGACAGAGTTGGGACAGGGACGGGACAGGGTCAGGGACAGGGGTAGAGATGGGGACAAAGACGGGACAAAGTTGGGACAGAGTTGGGACACAGTTGGGACAGGGACGGGACAGGGACGGGACAGACTTGGGATAGGGACGGGACAGAGTTGGGACAGGGGTAGAGATGGGGACAAAGACGGGACAAAGTTGGGACAGAGTTGGGACACAGTTGGGACAGGGACGGGACAGGGATGGGACAGACTTGGGATAGGGACGGGACAGAGTTGGGACAGGGATAGAGACGGGGATAAAGACGGGACAGAGTTGGGACAGGGACGGGACAGACCCGTGGCAGGGATGGGACAGAGTTGGGACAGGGACGGGAAAGGGTCAGGGACAGGGGTAGAGATGGGGACAAAGACGGGACACAGTTGGGACAGGGACGGGACAGGGATGGGACAGACTTGGGATAGGGACGGGACAGAATTGGGACAGGGGTAGAGATGGGGACAAAGACGGGACAAAGTTGGGACAGAGTTGGGACACAGTTGGGACAGGGACGGGACAGGGATGGGACAGACTTGGGATACGGACGGGACAGAGTTGGGACAGGGATAGAGACGGGGATAAAGACGGGACAGAGTTGGGACAGGGACGGGACAGGGATGGGACAGACTTGGGATAGGGACGGGACAGAGTTGGGACAGGGATAGAGACGGGGATAAAGACGGGACAGAGTTGGGACAGGGACGGGACAGGGATGGGACAGAGTTGGGACAGGGACATGGATAATGTACATGGGACAGGGGATGGGACAGGGACATAGTTGTGACAGGTGTGGGACAAGTATGGGACACGGATAGGGACAAGGATAGACACGGGATAGAGTTGGGACATGGACAGGGATGAGAAAGCAGTTATGACTCTCTCTCATCCTGTCCGTACCACTATCCCAAAAATCATACAATATCACACATGGTCATCACAGGGTGTCCCACATGGTAAACAAGGGTGTCCCGCATGGTCACCTCAGGGTGTCCCAGGGTGTCCCGCATGGTCACCTCAGGGTGTCCCAGGGTCTCCAATGGGCATCCCAGGGTAACCCCACTTTCATTCAACCTTGCATAAGATAGGCATTTAATGCCCTTTTTGACAATTTTTCATCCATTTCAGCCAGGTCGTATCATAACCATCGTTCCTGGCAAGTACCAGTACTAAAAAATAACCTCCGCAACAAAGAACATCATCATCATCATCATCATCATCGTTATCATCATCAACAACAAGTGC
>CAUZLF010000682.1:82500-146619 GCA_963580285.1 Lucinisca nassula
CAAAATTTCAACTTTTTTTATTTCTCAATAGATCTTCCCCAAATTTTCAGGAAACTTAAATATTAGATAGAAAATAAGATTCCCAAAGTTTTAAACATATATACTAAGGTTTATTGAAGATATTAATATTTTTAGAGAGCAAAAAAGTCAAAATTTGGCATTCTGTGCTAACAGACTCCAAATTGGTAGTTTTTTTGAAAAAAAATCTTATTTTAATAATATTATCCAAATAAATATATTTATTCAGATTTCTTTGCTTCATATACTTTCAAATGAAAGTGTTTTTATTGAAATATAATAGAAGATAAGTGAAATATGTGCAAAATTTGAGCCATTTTGGGCTAATTTTGAGCTATTTTTGAACATGAATTTTCCTAAGCTAATCGCGGCTAACAGTGTTGTTAATCTACTCAACGTTCATAACTGTGTTAAAACTATTTATTTTAAAAAAAACACGTAGTAGACGCTTTCGGAATGAAAAATAAATAATGTTTTACATGTGTACCCCAAATCAGGGTTTTAAAAATTGGTATTTTAGGCTAACAGGGTTTAAAATTAGCCCAATTAAAATATGGTATTGAATTGCTAACAAGTAATAAACACTGGCAGGGTTTTCTACAACCATTGCATTAAAACTAAAATAATTCCTCCCTGCCGCAGTTATATATATTAATGTAGGTATATTGCATAGACCGAAATCTGCTTTGATATATACTTTTATTATTGGACATCTTTAAGCGATATACGCTTTGATATTTTAAGATTTCCAAGTCCGCCGCAGTCTGATGTACTGATGTTGTTACACATGTATAAGCGGAGTCCGCTTTGATAATTCCTGAAATTCTTCTCCGCCGCAGTCTACTATACTTATGTAAGTGGGTATATTTAACCGGTGTATGGTTTGATATTTAAAGACTCCTATCTGTATTGCAGTCTCATACACTAACCTTGTTGTAAACATATAAGAAAAAGCTGATTGATAATTTAAGATATTCTTCTCAGCTGCAATCCTTCCTACCAGTATATTCGTATAAGCCACTGTCTATATCATTATATACATTATGGACCATGACCGCCTAACCGTGCTTCCTTCCAATATATATGTATCAGCCGCAGTCTATATCATTATATTTATTATGGGTCTTGACCGCTTTCCCATGATTCCTCCCAATACATATGTATCAACCGCAGTCTTTATCATTATATTTATTTTGGGTCCTGACTGCCTTACCATGCTTACTTCCAATATATATGCATCCGCCGCAGTCAATATCATTATATTTATTATGGGTCTTGACAGCCTTACCATGCTTCCTTCCAATATATATGTATCCGCCGCAGTCAATATCATTATATTTATTATGGGTCTTGACCGCCTGACCATGCATCCTTCCAATATATATGTCTCCGCCGCAGTCTATTTCATTATATTTATTATGGGTCTTGACCGCCTTACCATGCTTCCTTCCAATATATATGTATCAGCCGCAGTCGATTTCATTATGGGTCTTGACCGCACTACCAGGTTTCTTGTGTAAGTCTGTGGATAAATACTTAGCATCAGATACTCTCAAGATACAGCGGTCAAGTCTAAGGAATAATGGATAAATACTTAGTATCTGATATTCTGATGATATGGTATATAAGATATCTGATATGTTAAATAAGATATATGAATTGTCAATTAAGATATCTTATTTACTAAAACATATAAGATATCTTATATGCTAAATAAGATATCTAAAAAAATAAATAAGATATCTAATAAAGCATATAATACATTTTAAATAGCATATCAGATATCTTATATATTATGTTATATAAGATATCTTATCTATATTAGTAAATAAGATATCTAAATTGGTATATCAAATATATTATTTAGCATATAAGATTTTTTACTTCCGTTTGATAAATAGGATATCTTAAATAACATCGTTGACAGTTTGACTTCATTATATATTTTGTTAAAATATATTAGATATCTTATTTGTCAAATAATATATCTTATATATGTAGGCAAATAAAATATCTTACATATTATATAAGATATCTTTTATGCTGTATAAGATATCTTATATATTAATAAAGATATCCGATACAGGATATAAGATATCTTATTTACCGAAATATATAAGATATCTGATATGCTAAATAAGATATCTAATATACCAAATAAAATTTTAATATAACAGAAAAGATATCTTATATAATATATCAGATATCTTATATATCATGTAAGATATTGTTCTGCATCTTTAAATAAGATATCTTATTAAATAAATAAGATATCTTATATAATATATGAGATATCGGCTATGTTATATAAGATATCTTATATGCTATATTAGGTATCTTATTTAGTATATCAGATATCTCATAGAAATCCTTCCCTACCACAGTCTCAAACACTAATATAAGTAAACATCTGTAACCAGTGTATGCTTGATATTATAAGACTTGCATCTCAGCCACAGTCTCATGTTCTTATATGGTTGTATATATGTAAGCGGAGTCCGCTTTGAAAATTTAAGACCTCTGCCGCAGTCCTACATACTTATATTAGTCCACTTGAAAATTTAAAATCTTCACATTCTGCTGCATTTTCCTTTACTAATAGTAGTTGATTACCTCTCTGCTACTGCCATTGCTGCTGAAGTGTCTAATATTATTATATCTGCTTATTGTACACCCCTCACTAGCAACAAATTCACTTCTACTGCCTTTATTTATTATACAACACAAAATAACTGGCATCAAAGACTGAGTCTTGAAATAATTCACAAAGACCCTTTAGAAATATGTTGCCAAATTTTCAATCATGCAAAATATAATTGTGACCAAGATCCTTCAAAACGGGGTAAAAGCACAATTTATAACACTAAATAATATATTGGGTCTTCCATTGTCCATTCTGGCATTATTGCAGCAAAATACAGCTTATTAAAGAAAAAAAACAAGAATGCCACTTTTTGCTGCCAAATTTTGACTTATTAGCGTCCAGCCAGATTTTCACCCCAAAATGCCAGAATTTCATACCCCGATGCCAGAATTTGACTGAAAATGCCAAATTTTGACACCCCGATGCCAAATTTTGAAACCCGGGATGCCAAATTTTCAGGAGGTAGCCCTAACCCTAACCCTAACCCTAACCCTAACCCTAACCCTAGGGTCAACCCTAAATGACCCTAAACATGACCTTGACCCTTAGGGTCAACCCTAGGGTCAACCCTAAATGACCCTAAACATGACCTTGACCCTTAGGGTCAACCCTAGGGTCAACCCTAAGGGTCAAGGTCAGGTTTAGGGTCATTTAGGGTCAACCCTAGGGTCAACACTAAGGGTCAAGGTCAGGTTTAGGGTCAACCCTAGGGTCAACCCTCAGGGTGAGGGTCATCAAAATAACTTAGAATATTTACATGTTCAGTAAAAAATAGCCGTCATACTAACTTAGAGCTCTTATAACTAGAAGAAGGGGCATGTGAGTCATAGTCTGAATTATATTAAATTTGTAGTCTGGACTCTGGCCTACAACATACTTCTTACAGACTTAAAATCGCATAGAAAATGAAGGAGTTATTAAACATCGAAGTTGGACAAGGACCATTAATCATCAAAATAACTTAGAAAATTCTATGTTCAGTAGATACTAAATACGACTAAATACTTGGTATCCGATACCATATTAGTACAACGAACAAGTCTGAAGAAAGATAAGATGGTATAAGTCTTCGACTAAACACTTGGTATCAGATACCGCATTGGAACAGCGGCAAAGTCAGAAGAATGATAAGGTGATATAAGTCTGCGACTAAATGCAGATATACAGTGGTCAAGTCTGACATATAATATGTATGCGTTTCAAGACTTGGTATCAGATACCGGATTCATACGGTACCCAAGTCTGAAGAATAATTAGGTAGTATAAGTGAGCGGCTAAATATATGGTATCAGATACCGGCTTGGAACAGCGGCCAAGTCTGTAGAATAATAAGGCGATATAAGTCTGCGACTAAATACATGGTATCAGATACCGGCTTGCTCCAGTGCCTAAGTCTGAAGAATAATACGGTGATTAAAGTCTGCGACTAAATACATGGTATCAGATACCAGCTTGCTCCAGTGCCTAAGTCTGAAGAATAATACGGTGATTAAAGTCTGCGAAAAAATACTTGGAATCAGATACCGGCCTGGTACAGCGGTATAGTCTGACATATAATATGTGTGGGTTTCAATACTTGGTATCAGATTCCGGATCCATACGGTGCCCAAGTCTGAAGGATAATTAGGTAGTATAAGTCAGCGGCTAAATATATGGTATCAGATACCAGTTTGGTACAGCGACCAAGTCTGTAGAATAATAAGTGGATATAAGTCTGCGACTAAATACATGGTATCAGATACCGGCTTGGTACAGTGCCCAAAGTCTGAAGAATAAGATGGTGATTAAAGTCTGTGACAATAATTAGGTAGTATAAGTCAGCGGCTAAATATATGGTATCAGATACCCACTTGGTACAGCGACCAAGTCTGTAGAATAATAAGGCGATATAAGTCCGCGACTAAATACATGGTATCAGATACCGGCTTTGTACAGTGCGTAAGTCTGAAGAATAATACCGCGATTAAAGTCTGCGACTAAATACATCGTATCAGATACCGGCTCGGTACAACGGCTAAGTCTGAAGAATAATAAGGTGATATAAGTCTGCGAAAAAATACTTGGAATCAGATACAGGCTTGGTACAGCGGTCAAGTCTGACATATAATATGTTTGCGCTTCAATACTTGGTATCAGATACCGGTTTCATACAGCACCCAATTTTGAAGAAAAATTAAGTGGTATAAGTCTGCGGCTAAATACATGGCATCAGATACCGGTTTGGTACAGCGGCCAAGTCTGAAGAATAAACTGGTGATATAAGTCTGCAGCTAAATACATGGTAGCAGATACCGGCTTGGTACAAGGCCAAGTCTCAAGAATAATTAGTTGATTTAAGTCTGCGGCTAAGTACATAGTATCAGATACAGGCTTGGTACAGCGCCTTAGTCTGAAGAATAATAGAAGAGAGTTTCTCATACTAAATATTTATCCGCAGCCTTATTCCACCTTGTTAGTCTTCAGACTTGACCGCTGTACCAAGCTGGTATCTGAGGGTTGAGGGTTGGGTTGAGGGTTGGGTTGAGGGTTGAGGGTTGGTTTGAGGGTTGGGTTGAGGGTTGAGGGTTGGTTTGAGGGTTGAATGTTGGGTTAATGAGTGAGGATTGAGGGATAGGGTCATCAAAATAACTTAGAATATTTACATGTTCAGTGGAAAAAAAGCCATCATGCTAACTTTGAGCTCTTATTACTAGAAGAAGGGGCATGTGAGTCATAGTCTGAATTATAAAATTTGTAGTCTGGACTCCGGCCTACAACATACTTTTTACAGACTTAAAATCGCATAAAAAATGAAGGAGTTATTAAACATCGAAATTGGACAAGGACCATTAATCAACAAAATAACTTAGAAAATTCTATGTTAAGTAGATAACAGCGATCATGCTAAATTAGAGCTCTTACAACCAGAAAAAGAGGCACGTGAGTGGTACTCTGTATGAAAGAACTTGAAGTCCGGACTCTGGTCTACACATACATGTAAACATCACTTGGTACACCGAGGCGTTCTCAACCTATTACGCATTGAATATTGAACAAGGGCATCACATTGTCAAAATTTCTTAGAAGATTTTCATGTCTGCATTGAAACA
This sequence comes from Lucinisca nassula, assembly GCA_963580285.1. Lineage (NCBI taxonomy): Eukaryota > Metazoa > Mollusca > Bivalvia > Lucinida > Lucinidae > Lucinisca > Lucinisca nassula. The sequence continues at coordinate 88,252 of CAUZLF010000682.1, forward strand.
GTCATTACTCTACTTTTGAACTCTTTCTGCCAGAAGAACAGGTGCGTGAGTCGAAGTCTCTATACACGAATTTGTAGTCCGGACTACCATCTACACATACATGTCAACATCTCGTCCGTACGCCCAGGCATACTCGATCTACACAGGTTCAAAGTAGGCTATGACGCGGAAAATATAAAAATAAAAAAAAACAAGGGAGATTAATCATGTAAAACTGTTGCCGGCTTTTGTAAAAGCGTTGCCGGTTTAAAGAAGTTCCGGCAACCTAATAACAGACCCTAGCGTAGGCAAATATTATAATAATAATATAAGGAAAGGGTCAACCCTATCGCCAACCCTCAGCCAAATAATTACTCAATATTGTACACATCCGCCAATCGTCATACCCCAATATACCCTTATACCCTAACCCTAACCCTAACCCTAACCCTAAGACTGAAGAATAATAGAAGAGAGTTTCTCATACTAAATATTTAACCCCAGCCTTATTCCACCTTGTTATTCTTCAGACTTGACTGCTGTACCAAGATGGTATCTGAGGGTTGAGTGTTGGGTTGAGGGTTGGGTTGAGGGTTGAGGGTTGGGTTGAGGATTGGGTTGGAGGGTTGAGGGTTGGTATGAGGGTTGAATGTCGGGTTAAGGATTGAGGATTGAGGGATAGGGTCATCAAAATAACCTAGAATATTTGCATGTTCAGTAAAAAATAGCCATCATGCTAACTTTGAGCTCTTTTAACTTGAAGAAGGGGCATGTGAGTCATAGTCTGAATTATAAAATTTGTAGTCTGGACTCCGGCCTACAACATACTTTTTACAGACTTAAAATCGCATAGAAAATGAAGGAGTTATTAAACTTCGAAATTGGACAAGGACCATTAATCAACAAAATAACTTAGAAAATTCTATGTTAAGTAGATAACAGTGATCATGCTAAATTGCAGCTCTCACAACCAGAAAAAGAGGCACGTGAGTGGTATTCTGTATGAAAGAACTTGAAGTCCGGACTCTGGTCTACACATACATGTAAATATCACTTGGAACACCGAGGCGTTCTCGACCTATTACGCATTGAATATTGAACATGGGCATCACATTGTCAAAATTACTTTGAAGATTTTCATGTCTGCATACCCTACTTTTGAACTCTTTCTGCCAGGAGAACAGGTGCGTGAGTCGAAGTCTCTATACACGAATCTGTAGTCCAGACTACCATCTACACATACATGTCAACATCTCTTCCGTACGCCCAGGCATACTTGATCTACACAGGTTAAAAGTAGAAAATGACGCGAAAAATATAAAATAAAAAACAAGGGAGATTAATCATGTAAAACCGTTGCCGGTTTAAAGAAGTTCCGGCAACCTAATAACAGACCCTAGCGTAGGCAAATATTATAATAATAATATAAGGAAAGGGTCAACCCTATCGCCAACCCTCAGCCAAATAATTACTCAATAATGTACACATCCGCCAATCGTCATACCTCAATATACCCTTATTCCCTAACCCTAACCCTAACCCTAACCCTAACCCTAACCCTAACCCTAACCCTTACCCTAACCCTAACCCTAACCCTAACCCTAACCCTAACCCCTAACCCTAACCCTAACCCTAACCCTAACCCTAACCCTACCCTCTAACCCTAACCCTAACCCTAACCCTAACCCTAACCCTAACCCTAACCCCTAACCCTAACCCTAACCCTAACCCTAACCCTAACCCTAACCCCTAACCCTAACCCTAACCCTAACCCTAACCCTAACCCTAACCCTAACCCTAACCCTTAACCCTAACCCTAACCCTAACCCTAACCCTAACCCTAACCCTAACCCTAACCCCTAACCCTAACCCTAACCCTAACCCTAACCCTAAACCCTAACCCTAACCCTAACCCTAACCCTAACCCTAACCCTAACCCTAACCCTAACCCTCCTAACCCTAACCCTAACCCTAACCCTAACCCTAACCCTAACCCTAACCCTAACCCTAACCCCCCTAACCCTAACCCTAACCCTAACCCTAACCCTAACCCTAACCCTAACCCTTAACCCTAACCCTAACCCTAACCCTAACCCTAACCCTAACCCTTACCCTAACCCTTACCCTAACCCTAACCCTAACCCTAACCCTAACCCTAACCCTAACCCTAACCCTAACCCTAACCTCTAACCCTAACCCTAACCCTAACCCTAATTATGATCTTTTAGGAACAGAACACCATTGTTACAGGGTTTAAGCATTTACTATGTTGGTTTTAGGGTGATTGGGCCCAAACTTTCACAGTTCATAGATGACCTTGACCTTTCACCATTTCAGGCGAAAAGGGGCCTTAATTATGACAAATCTGGGATTTTTGGACCAATTTCGAAAAATCCGAAAATGGACCCTTCTCGACTTATTTTTTAGGGTTTTAGATCGGTATTTTCACCTTTTCTGGCTAGCAAAATTTGTTTCCTAACCCTGTTAACAAATCCCTAAACCCTGGGGGGGCTACCCCTTAAGACATCACTTTTTGACTTTTTGTCCTCTTCTACCCATATCAAGCTAGACAACGTTTCAGCTGAACTCGAAACATGCAAACATATAGATCCCAAAGTTGGTAGGTTGTGAGTGTCTGATCAGATTAAAGTACTTGATAAAAGAATAAAAACGCACTAAAGCTTTTTCAGCTGAAGCTAATCTAACCTGAAAAAACTGACCTTGAACTTTGGACTTAATCATAACCGAAATGGTGTTCTGTTCCTGCTTGTCATAGCAAACCCTGCGTTTGATCAGCAATCCGGACTCTTTATCTTTGATGGATTTTCATGCAGATAAGCTGAAAATGTAGGAAGTTAATCAAATTTATATCCTATGTAAAAAAATGGTAAAATTTGTCACCATAAAATGCTAACCCTAGGGACGCAAAATTTACTTAGGGTTAGCTTAGGGTTATGGGTGTCAATATTTTTGTTCTAATAATTTCCTACAAACGTTTAAATTTCACAAACAAAGTTAATGTTCACGTTAAGGGATCATTAATCTCACGATAGATATAGGTGGCCAGGACCTGCTCGCAAGTTTAAATATTTTTTTTCGTGGTTGAAAATGGCCAAAAACTTAGGAACAGAACACCATTGGCATAACATATAGGGAAACTATAATCCAATTTTTTGGATTCCTAGTTTATGTTGAGAAAAGCTTTTATGCGTGATTCAATGACCATTGGTAATGTTTAAATTTTGACATAAAGATTTTTTAAAAAATGCCTCACATAAAATATTTTTCGCGATTTTTTCTATTTTTGGGTACCCCTAAACTACCTATGATAACTGTCTAACGCGACCGAATTATTTCAATTGCTTGCTATATACTTTGATACAAATGACTCAAAAATGTTGCCATGTATCAAAATTGATAAAAAACTAAAAATTAAAAATTTTAAAAAATTTTGAAAATTTTGAATTTTTGACAATTTTAAAAATATATTTTGGACTTGTATTTTTCCAATTTTTTAACAGGGTTAAGTCCTTTGACATATCCCCTATTCATGCCGAAAAGGACATAAGAATATCTTTAACCGCTGATTTTTGAGAATTTTTTTAAATCGGGACCTAAAACCTGCATGTAAAAAACGACCCCATTTTTAACATTTTTTTACATAGTATTCTGATGGCTCAGAAATAATATTTTGGTGTTGCTTGACTGTTTAGTGTTATGTGAGGCTGCAGTATACTCCGTTTGTCTCCCATCGGCCTGGTCATAAAATGGCGGCATGTCAAAATGAAGGTCCCTCCCTGATTTTGAAAATTAAAAAAAAATATTTTTGGTCAAAATTAAGAGCTGGGGCGAGTTTTGGGTAAGGTTTTGAACCTGAATAATCATTTTCTGAAGTTTCGTGAAGATATCTCACGATTTGGCGATTTTATGATATTTTGAAATTTTAGCACTTTTGAAAATGCAAAACATAGGCATGTCTTCGAACCATTGCCACGCCCATTAATTTTGATGTTTTTTAATATTTTTTTCTTTAAGTATGTAGAGGAAGAATAGTTCTAGAACGCAAGGTACGTCCGCAGGCCGAGCTCTCAAAATTATGAGATTTATTAACAAACAAATGCATGGTGTTCTGTTCCTAAAACCCAGGGAAATTTTGTCGTGACAAAGTACGGTGTTTAACTATATTTGATCATTTATTCCGACCGTTTGGGACTTTATATCTGTATGGTTTGATTATATATTAATAATTTGTACTATAAGGATGACAATACATAGAATTTAATCAGAAAAAAACTCAAGGTTGAGGGAGAAAATTTTGTCTACTTTTCGGGTCTAGACGTTCTTTTTGTGATTTTGAGCGAAAAATAACTAAGTCAGATTAAATTTTTTCGACTTTCGGATTATTGCCAAAGCCACATGCTGCCTTACTGAGGGATTGTTTTTATATTGTATTAACGTTAATACCCTGAAGTATTTAGAATTGTAATACGTCTGTCGTAGGTAAGCATATATACCCGAAAATTGTGCTATATATTCCAGGGCTTAGATGGTGTTCAGTTCCTAAAAACTTTTTTTGGAGACGACTTTAAGACCCTAGTATCAGACTAACACTCTCTTGCCAGAACAAATCTTTATATGGTTTAAAAGTTGATACCATGAAGTGCTTAGAATTCTAATATGCCTCTCGTAAGTATGCATTTTCTACCCCTAAATAATACTTATATTCCAGGGTTTAGATGGTGTTCTGTTCCTAAAAAAATCGTGACATGTGAGATGTTTGACTTCCAGTACTGGAAACAAATTTCATGCTACAAGGTATTTGCAGGCATTTTTATTAAGTCTAAGGCACATACTTTAAGGTCTTATAAGTATATTATCTATATCTGGAATCAAATAACAGATGGTGGGGGCAAAATATTGACCAAATCAGCAAAAAATAATTCTAAGTCCGAACATTTTGTTCCAGACTTAAAGACCATGTATCCTACTTATGCTACCTTATTAGAGAAATGTCATGCTATGGTTAAAAAGTTAATACCTTGAAGCATTCAATATCGTAATACGCCTGCCTATCTATCACAAAAAAGACATATATACTCTATCGTAATGTTATATATTACAGGGTTTAAATGGTGTTCTGTTCCTAAAAATGTATTTGGTGAGGACTTTTGGACCCTAGTATATGCCTAAAACTGCTTTACTGGAGAAATGTATTTCTATGGTTTAAAAGTTTATACTTTCAAGAATTAAGCATCGTAATACGCCTACCTAAAGTAAGCAAATCGATATGAAAAAAATGATATATATTCCAGGGTTTAGATGGTGTTCTGTTCCTAAAAAAACATGATATGTGAGATGTTCGACTTCAAGTAGTGGAATCAAATTTCATGCTAGAAGGTGTTTGCAGGCATTGTTATAAAGTCTAAGGCACATACTATAAGGTCTTATAAGTATATTATCTACATCTAAAATCAAATTACAGAAACATGGGGCGAAACATTGGCAAAAACAGCAAAATCAAAAATTCTAAGTCCGAATTTTTTTGTCCAGTCTTAAAAACCATGTATCACACTAATGCTACCTTACTAGAGAAATGTAATTATATGGTTTAAAAGTTAATACCTTGAAGCATTCACTATCGTAATACGCCTGCCTATCTATCATAAAAAAGACATATATACCCCATCATAATGTTATATATTACAGGGTTTAAATGGTGTTCTGTTCCTAAAAAATGTTTTTGGTGCCGACTTTAGGACATTAGTATTTGCCTAACACTACTTTACTGGAGAAATGTATTTCTATGGTTTAAATGTTTATACTGTCAAGAATTAAGCACCGTAATACGCCAACCTAAAGTAAGCATATCGATATGAAAAACATGATATATATTCCAGGGCTTAAATGGTGTTCTATTCCTAAAAAAAACATGATATGTGAGATGTTCGACTTCCAGTACTGGAGATACATGTTATGCTAGAAGGTGTTTGCAGGCATTGTTATAAAGTCTAAGGCACATACTTTAAGGTCTTATAAGTATATTACCTACATCTATAAACAAATTACAGATACTGGGGCAAAACATTGATAAAAACAGCAAAAACAAAAATTCTAAGTCCGCAATTTTTGGTCCAGACTTAAAGACCATGTATCACACTTATGCTACCTTGCTAGAGAAATGTCATTCTATGGTTTAAAAGTTAATACCTCGGAGCATTCATTATCGTATTACGCCTGCCTATCTATCACAAAAAAAGACATATATACCCTATCATAATGTTATATATTACAGGGTTTAAATGGTGTTCTGTTCCTAAACAAATGTTTTTGGTGACGACTTTAGGACCCTAGTATATGCCTAACACTGCTTTACTGGAGAAATGTATTTCTATGGTTTAAAAAGTTATACTTTCAAGAATTAAGCACCGTAATACCCCTACCTTAAGTAAGCATATCGATATGAAAAAAATGATATATATTCCAGGGCTTAGATGGTGTTCTGTTCCTAAAAAAAACACGATATGTGAGATGTTCGACTTCCAGTACTGGAAATAAATTTCATGCTAGAAGGTGTTTGCAGGCATTGTTATAAAGTTCAAGGCACATACTTTAAGGTCTAATAAGTATATTATTTACATCTAAAATCAAATTACAGATACTGGGGGCGAAACATTGACAAAACAGCAAAAACAAAAATTCTAAGTCCGATTTTTTTTGGTCCAGATTTAAAGACCCCGTATCACACTAATGCTACCTTACTAGAGAAATGTCATTCTATGGTTTAAAAGTTAATACCTTGAAGCATTCACTGTCGTAATACGTCTGCCTATCTATCACAAAAAATACATATATACCCCCACCATAATGTTATATATTACAGGGTTTAAATGGTGTTCTGTTCCTAAACAAATTGTTGGGTCCCTACTTTAAAACCCCATTATAAGACTAACGCTGCCTTACTAGTAAATTATCTGTATATGGTTTAAATATTAATACCTTGAAGCATTCAGTATTGTTATACGCCAGCCTATCTTTCAAAAAATAGGCCTATATACCAAAGCATAATTTTGTATTTGTTCCTAAAAGATGTGTTGGGTCCCTATTTCAAGACCAAAGTATACGACTAACGCTGCCTTACTAGTGAATTGTTTTTACATGGTTCAAAAGATCGTACCTTGAAGCATTCCGTATTGTAATATGTCAGCCGTTAGTAAGCTAACATACCCCCAAAAATGATATATATTACAGGGTTTAAATGGTGTTCTGTTCCTATAAAAAACATGATGTGTGAGGTGTTTGACTTCCAGTACTGGACTAAATATTCATGCGAAGAGGTATACGCAGACATACTAATAAAGCCCATGGTACATAGTTTAAGTATTTATAAATGTATTATCTACATCTAGAATCCATTCAGAGATACGACGCCGCTAAACCTGGCGACATTGACAAAAAAATTTAGCAACGAAAATTTCTAAGTCCGAACATTTTTTTTCCGCCTTTAAGGTCATCCATAGAACATTCGATACCATACTATAGAAATATCTTTATACAGTTTAAAAGTTAATACCTTGAAGCTTTCATTTTCGTAATACGCCTGTCTATCTATAAAAGAATAGACATATATACGTTGTATATTACAGGGTATAAATGGTGTTTTGTTCCTAAATCATTGCTTTGGTAAGGACTTCATGGCTCAGATAGCAGATTAAAGCTGCAGGTTTCCTACTAAAACTGCCTTACCAGAAAAATATATTTATATGACTTAAAAGTTTATACCTTGAGGTATTCAGAATTATCATACGACTGCCGTACGCACGCATATATATCCCAAAATATGTTATGTAATCCAGGGTATAAATGGTGTTCTGTTCCTAAAAAAAAACATGATATTTTAGATATTTGTCTTCTAGCACTGAACGAAAAATGAATGCGAGGAGCCATGTGTAGGCAGTTTTGTAAAGTATCAGGTATCTAGAAAAAGATCATATAACTATATTATCTATATCGAATTTCATTGATACACACGACGCCGCTAAACCTGGCGACATTGACAAAAAATGCAGCAACGAAAATTTCTAAGTCCGAACATTTTTTTTCCGCCTTTAAGGTCATCCATAGAACATTCGATTGCATACTATAGAAATATCTTTATATAGTTTAAAAGTTAATACCTTGAAGCTTTCATTTTCGTAATACGCCTGCCTATCTATAAAAGAATAGACATATATACGTTGTATATTCCAGGGTATAAATGGTGTTCTGTTCCTAAATCATTGCTTTGGTTACGACTTCATTGCTCAGATAGCAGATTAAGGCTGCAGGTTTCCTACTAAGACTGCCTTACCAGAAAAATATATTTATATGGTGTAAAAGTTAATACCTTGAAGTACTCAGAAATATCATATGACTGCCGTATGCAAGCAAATATATCCAAAAATAAGTTATGTAATCCAGGGTATAAATGGTGTTCTGTTCCTAAAAAAAAACATGATATTTTAGATATTTGTCTTCTAGCACTGGTCTAAAAATGAATGCGAGGAGCCATATGTAGGCAGTTTTGTAAAGTATCAGGTATATAGAAAAAGATCATATAACTATATTATCTATATCGAATTTCATTGATACACACGACGCCGCGAAACCTGGCGACATTGACAAAAAATGCAGCAACGAAAATTTCTAAGTCCGAACATTTTTATTCCGCCTTTAAGGTCATCCATAGAACATTCGATGCCATACTATAGAAATATCTTTATATAGTTTAAAAGTTAATACCTTGAAGCTTTCATTTTCGTAATACGCCTGCCTATCTATAAAAGAATAGACATATATACGTTGTATATTCCAGGGTATAAATGGTGTTCTGTTCCTAAATCATTGCTTTGGTTACGACTTCATTGCTCAGATAGCAGATTAAGGCTGCAGGTTTCCTACTAAGACTGCCTTACCAGAAAAATACATCTATATGGTGTAAAAGTTAATACCTCGAAGTACTCAGAAATATCATATGACTGCCGTATGCAAGCATATATATCCCAAAATAAGTTATGTAATCCAGGGTATAAATGGTGTTCTGTTCCTAAAAAAAACATGATATTTGAGATATTTGTCTACTAATTCTGGACTGAACAAGCATGCGAGGAGCCAAGTGTAGGAAAGTTTGTAAAGTATAAGGCACATAGTATATGGCATATAAGTATATTATCTGTATCGAAATTCATTGATGCATACGATGGCGCTAAACCTGTCGACATTGACAAAAATGGTCGCAACGAAAATGTCTAAGTCCGAACATTTTTGTCACGACTTTAAGGCCCATCCATAAACTCATGCTGCCTTACAAAAGAAAAATTTCTATGCAGTTTCAAAGTTAATACCTTGATATATTCAATATAGTAATACGCTTGCTTTAAGTAAGCATATTTATGAGAAAATAGTGTTATAAAATCCAGGCTTTAGATGGTGTTCTGTTCCTAATTTTCAGTGATGTATGCGATGTTTAATGTCTCCTACATGTCTCAAATATCATGACGACAGGTGTACGAATGCTTGTCATTAATCTTTAATGTCCATATATTAAAGATATTCATGGATATATTTAATATCTAAAGTTCGTAGCTACTTACCGGGGCCCAAACATGGCAAAAAGTGCAAAATATTGGAAAAATGATTTTTTTCATTTTTGCGAATTTTGGCATCAGATAAGGTAAAAATAACTCATTAGCAAAGCCGAATGTCAAAAATGTAAAAATATTTGAAGAAATAAGACTCTCAAGAATTTTATCGCCACGAAAAAGGAAAATTGCAACACACATTTTTTCCTATATTCTGACCTCAACCGAAGTCGCAATTTTATTACATAGGCAGCTAGCAGGCCACCAATGAGAGGACCGAACACCAACCTATTTGTCTGCAAAACCAATTGCTCAAACTCTCATAAGAACAAAACTGACACCGAAAAAATAGTAAACCATATATTCCCATGGCATTTTTTGTCTATAACAAGATAATTTATAATTAAATACTTAAAAATTCAGAAATTACTGTTGGCGACTAAAATCCAAAATATTTTCCCTAAACCCTAAAAAATAATAAATTTATAACGAATTAAAGTACTTCGGGTCCCAAAAATTGCCTCAGGAACATAACACCAAATTTATGATAAAATAGGAACAGAACAACAAAATTGTAGGAACAGAACACCATTTAGGAACAGAACACCAAGTTGACTCAGGAACCAAACACCATTTTTAGGAACAGAACACCATGATAACCCTAACCCTAACCCTAACCCTAACCCTAACCCTAACCCTAACCCTACCCTAACCCTAACCCTAACCCTAACCCTAACCCTAACCTAACCCTAACCCTAACCCTAACCCTAACCCTAACCCTAACCCTAACCCTAACCCTTAACCCTAACCCTAACCCTAACCCTAACCCTAACCCTAACCCTAACCCTTACCCTAACCCTAACCCTAACCCTAACCCTAACCCTAACCCTAACCCTTACCCTAACCCTAACCCTAACCCTAACCCTAACCCTAACCCTAACCCTAACCCTAACCTGGCCTGTATAACTAATGCTTTTGCATGGATTAGGACAGTTTTTGCTGTTGTTTTTTTCCAATGAATAAGCATCATCTAGCACTGGCTTTACATGTTTCACCAATGATAAAGCATAGTTTATAGGGTTAGGGTTAAGGTTATAGATAAGGGTTATCAATGGTTTCGCCTGTTTTACCGTTAATTAAGAATGGGTAAGCACTGGTTTGGCTTGTTTTACCAATGATTATACATGGGATATCACGGGTTTTGCCTTTTCAACCATTGATTCTGCATGCTTTAGCATTGCTTTGACTTTTTGACTGCTGTTTACCTAACCCTTCTCAGTTTGTGTTTTGAAGTATATGGGAAAGATAGGATTAATTTGTAATAGGTATGTAAAAAAATATTTTCTGTTTACCGTTTGTCCACATTGGATTGAAACAGTCGTCGGTGATAAATTATGTTAGTAGTAACAATTATATAATTGATAACTGACTTATACCTTATGTATACTACCTTTTCCTTAATGGAAGGCAGTTGGGACCATTGCATTGTTTAAGGTATAATAAATGATTCTGATGATGGTGATGATGATGAATGATGATGATGATGATAACGATTTCTACAGTTGCAGTTTTATTATAGCAATTATAAATTGTCACAAAGTAAGATATGCATGATGTTGACCTTTGAATATCTTCTATAAAAGGGTTATCCTTTGGAAGTAAGGAATACACCACAGAACTGAAAAATATGGAGTGTGTCTGTTTTCTGGGCCAGACTAGCTAGTTTCGGCCAATTAGGCCTCATCAGTGACCCTCAGATATTTTCAAAATTCCACAATGGAAACATTGATCTCAAAGGACAAGAAACTATGGCCCATCAGGTTCTACATGTAGTGACCCTTTAGGACACCCTGGGGTGACCCATAACCCTAACCCTTGGATTACTCATCTGGATTACCCATTGGATCACCCGCTGATACCATGCCGCTTAATATGATTATGATATGGTTGCCCTTGTTGTTGGGAATGTTGGCTTTCTAAAACTCCTAGTTAAGCTTGAATGCAATAACCCAAACTGTAAAGACCAGCAGGGTTATCCTGGAATGACATACAAGTGCATCCAGGGTATCTTACTACAAAAAATCACCATTTAATCCTCTAAATCTGTGATGGAAATCCCATATATATCCAAATCATCCTGTCCCTACTCGTCCCGACTTGTTCTGTCCATACCTGTCCTGTCCTGTCCAGTCCTGTACCATCATTTCCCGTCCAGATCCTTCTCATTTGTCATTGTCATCTCATCCAGTCCCAGTTCTGGCCAACCTTGTCCGATCCTGTCTCAGGTCTGTCCCAACCTTATCCCATCCTGTCCCAAGGTCTGTCCCACACATCCTGTCACAGGGCCGTCCCAACCTTATCTTATACTGTACTAGGTCTGCCCTATCCTTATCCCATTCTGTCCCAGGTCTGCCCCAACCTTATCCCATCCGGTCCCAGGTCAGTCTCAACTTTATCCCATCCTATCCCAAGTCTGTCCCAACCTTAATCCGTCTTGTACCAGGTATGTCCCAGCCTGATCCCATCCTGTCCAAGGTCTGTCCCAACCTTATCCCATCCTATACATCTGTCCTAACCTTATATCATCCTGTCCCAGGTCAGACCCAACCTTATCCCATCCTGTCTCAGATCTGTCCTAACCTTATCCAAACCAGTCCTAGGTCTGCCCCAGCCTCGTCCAATCATATCCCAGGTCTTCCCCAACCTTATCCCATCTGTCCAAGGTCTGTCCCTTTCTTATCCCAACATGTCTCATGTCTATCCCAACCTTATCCTATCCTGTCCCAGGTCTGTCCCAGCCTTATCCGATCCTGTCACAGGTCTGTTCCAACCTTATCCCATCCTGTCTCAGGTTTCTTTAAGGTGGGGACAGATCTGGGACAGAATGGGATATGGTTGGGACAGACCTAAGACAGAATGGGATAAGGTTGGGACGGACCTGGGAGGGGGTGGGTGGAGCAGACCTGGGACAGGATGGGATAAAGTCTGAACAGACCTGGCACAGGACGGGTTAATGTTGGGACAAACCTTGGATTTCTCTCGTGGTTTCTTCGAAGATCCTTCAAGTGGCTTGATTTGAGCTTCCATATGCTCGATTCAACAACTACAAGATAAGCTTATCTTGGCATCACCCTACATGAATTAGCCATGTATAAGCTTCGGAGAGCGAAGTATCTTGTCCTAGCTTGGCTCAACATGACTTGAATTAACTACAAAAAGACTTTTATAAGCTTTAACAATGGATGGTCGCTAGTTAGGTAATCTAATATTTTTGTGTCTTATATTACAGATGTTATGTTTGACAGCGATTCCGACGAAGAAAATTGCCTGCTGGTTGACACCGGTATTGAAAATGCTAACGTGTTCAAGTCGTCTTGGTGTGATGATATTAAACTTTTTCTAAAACGCGATAGCTACCTTGGTGTTAGAGGAACAACTGTATCAGAGGAGGAGCTTGAGTTTTTGAACTTCAAATATGACATAGATGGTGTGAGCATCGTATGGAAAGACATAGGAAAAAGTTTGTTACTGGAATATTCACATATTGCCGTTGCCCCGAGAAATAATCTGGACATAAGGCCAATCTATTCTGTCGCAAAGAAACATTTCAATCTGAGAGAATATGGGCGGATTGGTTTGTCAAATTTGAGAGACGCTTGTGGCTTCCAAGTAATATATTCTGCAGGTTGGGAGACCTGGTTAGCGTTTGTGCCAAAAATAGGTAATGAAATATCATACACAAGGGAAATGCTTCGCAATATAACAATTGTAAATCTGAAAAGGTTTCTAACAGAGTTTCAGAAGCAAATTAAAAAATTACTTGACCTTGGTGTGGCCACAGATACGTTGGCCAAAAACAATTTAGAGGACTTGAAAAGAATGTTTGTATTACCTGGAGACCGACAGATTATATTATCCGTATTTCAAAAGTCTCTTGAATGCACCGATCTACTTACAAAGGGTTTGCGACCAATACTTTATTCGTTTCGATTCGGTGATAAATGTAGAACTCCAGTGAACTTACCTATTCTTGATGAGAGTGGTGTAGAGGACATCTGCGTACATGTAGGAATCAACATTAGTGATTATTTCCATGACATTCTTTGGTGCCGGCAAGGACTAAATAATGTAATAGGGAGACGCGGAAAACTAACATCTAGCTTATCATTCTTTGAGTGTGCAAATTTTCAATCTAATTTGGATGAAAGAGGGGTTGATATCGGAAGAAAAGTGCTAGACATTTGTCGTATCCCGGATAACATTAGATTTGTTCAGATGTATGCTGACACTCCACACCGTCGTCCTCGGACAATTGTTCACCCTGTGTCAGCTGCTGTGATTTTGGCTAATGGTATTCTTCGAGAGAACAGTCAAACGAAAGTAAATCAGGAAGCACAAAAGTATTTGTCTGAGATACTTAATAATTTTAATCAGCTCCGAGAAAGTAACTGCCGCATGGAGTTTGTGATGGGTTTAAATTCGGTGTGTGGGAATCTTGTTCCCTCAGAGTTAATTGATGAATTCAAACTTTGTCAGTTGCTAAAAGAAGAGCCAATGATTGTTCCGTTTGAACATAGTGGAAACGTCATCGGATGCATAAGACAAATCGGGCTTCATTTATATGAACAACTGAACGATATTTACAGAAAAAGCAGAGGTACAGCTGATAGTGTTGCCGTATGGGATGCTTTTCAATACGAGTGTGCAATAGAACGGATGTTATGGGGTGAACCTTTTTGTTTGACTTCACATATTTATTCTGTAAACCTTGGTGTAGGTTTAGGTCACCCTACACGCTGTTTGACAGACCAAAAAGGGTTTCTGTGTCTGGAAGACAGCTCGTCATGCTGTGTAGATGAAAATACCATGCCACCCCTGTCTATTTATTCAAAGAATACAACCGTACAAAGTCAAATTAAACGTGTCTTTGGACTTCACAATTACGTGGATTCTAGCCCAACTGTAGCTGGCCGAAGGGTTGTTATGTGTCTGTTGAAGGATTTACATGAGTCAGGAAAAGTGTTCCTTTGTTTCACAGATTTTTTGCTCATGCTAAAACAATCTTCAGGAAACGAGAATAAAAAGATTGTCGGCGGTATTAACATAAGGGATCTGGCCAAAAACCTTACTCGTTCTAGAAAGGTGAAATGGCCAATGGTTTTCGGCACAGTGAAAACATTGTTCAATAATGACGCTGAAAAGATGGTAAAGGTGTGTATTGAAGGAGTCCGTGCGTTAGAACTTGGTTATTTTCCTGCGTTCCGTCAGAGTGATGAAAGCAGAAGTGAAGGATTAAACTGGCGGTACACTTACGGATTCTGGGTGTTAGCAGAAGAGGAGGGAAGAAATTATACTTATGAAATAGAAGCTGCAAGCTTACATACCCTTGTGCTTATGGAACTGGAAAAAATGAAAATTTGCCATACATCTCATTACGAAGGCAGTGTGTTTCCTTGGTTAAAAAGTGTCCTGGAGAAGATAGCTGAGAAAAACCTTAATAAGGAGGAAAAAACGCTTGTTCTAGCGTTTGTAACATGCGTGGCACTTCTAATGAATGGGTGTTATGTCGACTACCTGAACCTAAGTAGACTTGAGCGAAAATTGCCCCTAACACAGGTAATGTTGAGAATGCTTGAGGTGCAATGTAAGTTTAGGTTGGGTAACATCAACACATTTACACTATGGAGACTTCATCCCTCTATTCCTTACAAACTGAATCTTAAGAAAACATCTACAGTTAGTCAAAGTACACAACAAAATCAGGAGCAAGAAGATAAGATTAGAGATGAAAATGAACTTATCGGATTAGAAACGACCAATTCGGACACTGAGAATGCGGGACAGATTGAAATTATAAACAGCAGGCATACGCCAACTAATGAGTGTTTACATAAGGTAGTATGGAGTCCCGAAGAGTTGGTTATTTTGAAGGATGTTGTCTTTTCCTGTAGCGGGACAGGAGCACAAAGGTACAGATTATATCAACAGAAATGCCTGAAAAGAGGGATTCAAGATCGAACATTGAAAGCCTTCCTGCGAAAAGTAACAAGAATGTTTCCGAGACAGACAAAACATTAGAAGCAGTAAGTTTAAACTGATACTGGACAAGACGCAGCGCATACAGATCATGTGACATTTGTACGGACTGCTCCGATAAACATGCAAAAGTTTAAATGATTTCTTACTGCACATTGGACAAATGGGGCAAATACTTTGCACTGTAACCTTTCCTGAAATATAAACATTATTTGAAATAACTTTGCTTTGTTTGTTTTGATGTTTAACGTCACCGTCAACACTATTAATGTCATTTTGGAGACGTTGCTTCCAATTTTGTGGGACTTTTACCCGACATTGAGATGAAATGACATTTTCCGTGGAAGACTTACCTTCTAAACGGATTATTTGAAAAAAAAAAATACTTCATCATGTAATCATATAGACCATTTTCCGTGACGCCACACACCTGGTCAATACAGAGTTTTATCATATGACGTCGCGTCTGAGAGTGTAATATTTTCGATAATCCAATAGTGGATTAAATATGCAAATTAGCTAGATACGTCCCGTAACGTTACATATACGACGTCCTTTACGACGTCGCGTTTACTAATGGTGGAATACTGATATTTTTTGTAAACAATCGTGAATAAAATGCGTTTTAAATGTCATATGATAAATAGAATCTTGCATTCGTGCTCATGTATTATTGAATTTATTAAACTCGTTGAGGAAAATGGATAAAAAGCTCGGCAAGCCTCGCATTTTATCCCTTTTCCTCAACTCGTTTAATAAATTCAATAATACATGAACACTCATGTAAGATCCTCTATATCTATCTTACCGAGGGGTTACCGACGGTCGTATTCAATAGAAAACAACGAGAATTAAAGACATTTTAAACCGTAGCATAAATGTGAATAAAAGAAAAGTCTTCCCCAAAATGTCATTTTCTACTTAATCAAACATCCCGCGAACGATTTCTAACAATATTTTATGTTGTTTTTTTTTATTTCATAAAGTATGAAAATTTTACATAATTTGTCATCGATATTTGCACCATACTCATATTGACTTAAATTGCATTATTATCTGAATTTATCCAAATAAAAAACTAATTAATTCTCAAAACGAGTTGAAAATGATAATCTACCGATTTAAATGTAGGAGTTTAAATCTGTTTGGCTGCAAAATATGAATATTTTTGATTTTGTTTATTTCTATCCTAACTTAACCCCGCACTTAAGTAAACTCCGTGACGTAAATAATTAAAATTACATTTATTCATCTTTTGCAGCCAAACAATTACATTCTTAAAAATTTCGGTAACAAATCGTTTTAAAATTTATTATAATGATTATTTAGTAATTTCATATGGCTAAATAATACTGAGATTAACTCCGATATACATATATGTAGACTTTTATCCCCGCACTTGCGTAAACAACTCTTGACCCATGACGGGATTAAAGGTCTGTACGAGGAATAAAAAATTAATTCGTATTTTGCAACCAAAAATACTTAAATTCTTACAACTATCGGGAACAAATCGTTTTGAAATTCATTCTAATAATTATTCAGTTATTTCATATAGCTAAATTATACGTACTGAGATTAACGGCGATTTGATTCAAGTATCGTGTAAATATCGCCGACGAATTATGCAAGATTTGCTTAATATAACAAGTTGGAAATCATAAAAGGTTATTAGCAATCGTTGACACGATATATAAATGAGTAGAAACTGACAATTTGGGGAGGATAATTCTTTTATTTACAGTTATATCGCAGTTTAAAATCTCTAAAAACCGTTTATTTCTATACATTACGACTCGCAATAACCCCTTTGTAAATGTTGACCAGGTATTTGAAGTCACGGGAGAACGCTCTATATAATGTTGAAACAGGCAAACCTGATGCGACAATGTGCTTGGTTTCCGCGTGTACTTATTGAGAAATAAAAAGCACACAATTTGAAAATAGTAATGATAAGGAACTGATACAATCAAATCCCAAATTCTCCCCACAACATCACCAGGGAAAGAAGTCGAAACACCGAGTGACAACGACAAACAAAACGGACAACCGCCAAACCGAGTCAGCAGCTCTTTCCCAAATAAGTGGTGACTCAGATAACCAACCATAACCAAAAATGAAATACAAACATGACGGATATGGTCACTTTGTGTTTTTTGTTGCACCACCTATGCTGCAGGGCGTAGGCTACGTTTGAGACAATGTTTGAAGTAGAAGTAAAACAAAGGTCAGGAATCGATACAATTAATTTACTCCCCCCACCCAAGACACAACAAGGAAATAAACACAAACACGAAGCGACCAGACCATAATGGAAACCTTAACAGAGGAAGGCCAAAAGGACAGTTACTTTCCCACAAAATGGCCTAATGGCCATCTAAAATAAAAACACACATGTGATACAATAAGCAACAAACAATAACATAAATAAACCGCCACAGAAGAACCGCCTTGGAACGGTCAGTGGAAAGAATGCCACTGGGGGGCTAAAATCGATTTTACGTGGCCCCAATCCTCGCTCTTACTTCTGCAGCGGTATAGACATTAATTTTGTTTAGTCCGCATGAAGGCTTCCTAACTCATCAATGTAACATATACGAGAACATACAAATAAAAAACTAAAGAGATGAAACAAGGTTGAGGACTCGACAGCAAACAACAACAGAAATGCTGGAGCAAAAGAAACCAACAGTTAGACTCCGAGGGGCCCGACCGAATTGCATAATTATCGGTATATAAATAGACACCAACTAATAAAAAATACATTTCGATTCTTTCAAAATGTACAAAATATACCAAGTTGTTCAAAACCTTTTTTGAACTGTATCTTTTCTTGTCCTTTGGGATCTTTAATTCCCCGGGTAACACTGGGTAACCTACCATCATTGTCATCACCATTGTCATCATCCTCATCATGGTCTGTCATCCTCACGGTCATCTAAATTATAATTTTGACACGTTTAACTACAATTATAAGCAACTAACCATTTTATAACCGTCATCATTATCATCATCATTATTATCATCATCATCATTATTATCACCATCATCAGGAGCAGCAGCGCCATCAGCATCACCATAAACAACAACCTTCTATCACGTACATTCTTATCATAATTTTCAAAATGTTTACTACAAATATCAGCAATTTCACTTTTATAATCGGTATCATCATCAACATCATCCTCATCATCATCATTCTCATCATCATCATGATCATCATCATCATCATCCACATCCTGATCCTCATCCTCCTTCTCCTCCTCCTCCTCCTCATCATCATCATCATCATCATCATCCTCACCATCATCATCATCCTCATCATCATCATCATAGTCATCATCATCATCATCATCATCATCATCAACATCATCCTCACCATCATCATCATCGTCATCATCATCATCATCATCTTCATCATCATCATCATCATCACCACCCCATCATCATCCTCATCCTCCTCCTCCTCCTCATCATCATCATCATCATCATCATCATCCGCACCATCATCATCATAGTCATCATCATCATCATCATCCTCAACCTCCTCCTCCTCCTCCTCCTCATCATCATCATCTTCACCATCATCATCATAGTCATCAGTATCATCATCAACAACATAATAACCATCATCAATGGCAAAACTGGAGCTTTCCATTCAAGCTCAGAAATATACTTTTTTGCGGCCGAATGCGCAAGAAAAAATGCGCAACATTCGGTTGAACTATATACCCTAACCCTAACCCTAACCCTAACCCTAACCCTAACCCTAACCTAACCCTAACCCTAACCCTAACCCTAATTACGATCATCTTGACTGTGGCGACCAAAATTGTATATTCGCCGGCACTGCCGGTAGTGTGCAGGAAATTTCAGGGTTATATTTCATACATCTAGCCCCTGAATTTGAAAGACAGATATGCTTTAATGGCAGCCATTAAATGGCCATTTGAGTACATTTAATGTCATGTTCAATCCTGTATTCTTGGCCGTACATCCTATGTTTTTGAAGGGTTAGAAGTCACATTTTGGTTGACCTAGGTTATAGGATGACGTCACCCTAACCCTGAGCATCCTCAACAAAACCCTCCAGTCCTTCTAAATGTTCACCAGGTTGAGGGCCAGTCCAGGGAGGTTAGGCACCCCTAGAAGAGGGGTATCCTACTTCAATCCGGTACCAAAGTATGAATTTTTATGGTAGAGATATGAACTTTATATGGTGTGTTAGGACTTTAGAGACACTCATTCATACAAAGTCTCATGTCCCTCGCATTGTCGGTTATCGAGATATCACTTGTCAAAGTGTAAATTTTGATAAGGAAAACTTTTTTGGCATTTTTGGGTCATGTCCAATTTCTTTGTCCAATTTTGAACTTCAATATATCAATCAATTTTAAAGATATTTTCAAATGTTAGGCATCGTTGAAAAGCCATTTTATTGGACTCTAAAATGTTGGAAACTACGAATTTTTATCTTTTCCAGCAGCTAAGATATTACTGGTTAAACAACCATGGGGTCATTTCTGGATGATTTTGTCTTGAAATAGGGGGTACCCAAGAACAATCGCTTGTAACTTCTTGCATAAAGCATATCTTTTCAAACAAAGTATATATTCGTAGAGAGTAGATCCCGGTCTTCAATTCCATCTAGATGTGCAGGGTCGTAACTGAGATTTAAGACCTCAAAATTCTTCCCGAACATGTTCAATTTTTGCGGACGAAAAAGGCCATTGCAAAGATATATAAGGAAATGACAAAGTCTATAGCCTCGAAAACTGGAGAAGGGTTCCCGGATCTTTTTACGGGGTTTGAACGGCCTGGGATAGGACCTTAATACCTGTAAATATCTCCTCGCTACTCTACCAATTTAGTCTGTTATTTGGCATAAATGGATTGTTGGGCACCCTAGCAAATCCTTTGTCTCACAGAGGTCCTGCAGAATTGGGCAACAGTTTTATCATATTTTTTTGCAGAGATGTAGGCCTACAAGATACATGGAAACACGAGATGATTGCTCAACTTTTAAGCGATATAGCCCAGGGTGAATATAACCAACTCTTTAGACCTGTTACTTGACTCTGCGGCGGGTGGGGTAAAGTTTTTCTGCATGGTTGAGAAGTCATAAATATCCTTAATAACTCTTTCAAGTTTCAAGCAAATATCTCATATTACTGATTTTTTAGAATTTTTTTAATATTTCACATGTGTACATATATGGATATTTGTACATAACTTCAATGCCCCGTATCTCAGTAGGGGCTCTATATTTTCTTTCTTTCTATATATCTACAGAAACTTCAGACCAATGTCTACTTGCAGCATATTTCAAAACAATCCTCCTTAGCCTGTAAAAGTTTTTATAACGTTTTGAAGATGAGCCTCCCCTAAGTCCATAGGTCTTTTTCAACTGAAGCTGCAGCTATACTTCCACTGAATATTTGTAATTTGCTGTTACACTTGTAAAGTGAATGCGCAGATGTACTTACAGGAAAAAAAACATGCCGCTAGCTCAAATTATAACGGAGATATTAAATGCTCATGGGTACCTATATTTGCAGTTGCACATAGAAAATGCAGTTGCAGGTATAGATATGTAGGCCAATAAATGGCGATGTCGGGCCACCTGAGGCCGTTTGAGGCCAATAATAGGCATCCCCCAGATTTCGGTGAACTTAGAATTTTGGCCCAAAATGGGCCCACACAGCGTAAGGTACTCATTTTCAGACCCTCGATGTGTGATCGTGTGACGGGCTAACAGTGCTTATCTTTCACAGTTGTAAAGTCCGGTATCCAGAGAATAGAACTAGGTCAAATTTGTTATACTATAAAGCAGGAATTGTTTGATATATCACTTTGAAGTTGCTTGTCCACGTCATGTGGGAGGCCAGGCCCTCTGTGTTCAAAATAA
The DNA here is from genome assembly GCA_963580285.1 of Lucinisca nassula. Classification (NCBI taxonomy): domain Eukaryota; kingdom Metazoa; phylum Mollusca; class Bivalvia; order Lucinida; family Lucinidae; genus Lucinisca; species Lucinisca nassula. The sequence goes on from CAUZLF010000682.1 coordinate 109,792, forward strand.
CCCCAGTGGCCCTCCATGTACAAAAAAGCCCATAACTGGCCCTTTGTCGACTTATGTATAATGAACTAATTATTTGGATATTGTCAACTCTGGTTTTCAACGCTTAACCTTCTGTTCTTTTGGCTATCTCAGGAGAATGCTTTCAGTATAGATAAGTAGCCTGTGGTCCAAATTCTAGCATACATTCATATATAGACTCTCACTTTGCTACAGAGGTAAGATATGATACCCCAAACTTGTGCTTTGTCACTAATTCCTTCTGGCCATCGAGGGCCATTTCTGTCCAGAAAGGGCCACATATTCATTATGGATATTTGTCCACAACTAAGCCCAAGTTTTACAACAATAACATTTCCACTGTTAGAACTATTTAATGACATAGCCTGTGTCATAGATAAGGAGTCTGGTGTCCAAAGTTCAGCATATAGCATAGCTAGAGTCTTCCTTCACCATACAGGACGCATAATGTAAAAATAGAACATGCCATATCTCTGTTTTGGTCTGAGGGCCACTCTGGCCCTCGTTGGACATATAAGGCCCTGGATGGACAAAAATCTGGCCCTCTTTGGCAAAAGTGGTCCTATCTGGCCTTATTGGCCCTAAGAAGAACATTCTGGCCCCCGTTAGACATTTATGGTCCTAGATGGACAAAATCCGGCCCTCATTGGCCAAAGTGGCCCTATCTGGCCTTAGTGGCCCTTAGAACAACTTAGAATATTTTGTCCACACATTGGCCAAAAGGAAATTGTCACTCCTACTTTGTAGAGATATGGCAACGGTATTGTAGTATATCTCAGACCGAAGTCCCGTCACAACGCCTAGGGTAAAAGAGGGTCAATATGTAGGACACATGTCCTGCAGAGCGAAGTCAAACTTAGGCAGTGTCCTAAGGTACTTTTGACTTTTTGATGCTTATTTCTGTGTGCTTAGGACTATCTCAGGAGTATGCTTTTATTGTAGATAAGTAGTCTCTGGTCCAAAGTATAGCACACTGGTGTAGCTACAGACTCACTTTGCTATAGAGGTGAGATAAAATACTTAGGAGATGACTTTGCAATCACCTCGTCTTTGGCCTTTTGGTCTTCAATGGCCTAACCCTATGTCCATTGCTATGGCCTTATTTGTCATTCCATCTGTGTATTATAGTCGATTGTTCCTATATGTTAGTGTAGTTTGACGTTAGATTTTGGCTAACCTAGGTTATTGGATGACGAGAGCCTAACCCTTGCCGTCTGAAGCTAAACCCTGTGATGACTAAAAGTTGTCACAATCTTAGAGAAGAAGCCAGGCAAGTCCCCTACCTCTAGGAGAGAGCATTCAGGCCTCATTCTGGTATAAAAGTGTGAGTTTTTTTACTAGACATATGAGCTTTATGTGTCCTCTAGAGACCCTAGAGACACTAATTCATGCAAAGTCTCGCTTACATCGGGCTACCGGTTACCGAGATATCACTTGTCAAAGGTGAAAAGCTTTATAGGGAAAACTTATTTGGCATTTTTGGGTCATGTCCAATTTCTTTGTCCGACTTTGAACCTCAATATCTCACATAATATGAAAGGTATTTTTTAATGTGAGGCATCGTTGGAAAGCCATTTTACTTCACTCTAATATGCTGTAAATTGCGTATTGATACCTTCCCCAGCAGTTAAGATATTACCTGTTAAGCAACCATGGGGTCATTTCTGGATGATTTTGTGTAAAAATGGGGGTACCCGAGAACAATCGCTTGTAACTTCGTACACATGGCATAAGTTCACAAACAAAGTACATATTCGTAGAGTGTAGATCTTGATCTTCAACTCCATCTAGTTGCGCAGGGTCGTAACTGAGATATAAGACCTCAAAATCCTCCCCGAACATGTTCAATTTTTGGGTCAAAAAAGGCCATAGCAAAGATATATAAGGAATGAACAAAGTCCATAGCCTCGAAAACTGGAGCAGGGTTCCCGGATCTTTTTCGAGGGTTTGGACGGCCTGGGATAGGGCTTTAATACCTGCAAATATCTCCTCGCTACTCTATCAATTTAGTCTGATATTTGCCATACATGGCTTTTTGGGCACCCAAGCAAATCCTATGTCTCTCCGAGGTCCTGCAGAATTAGTCAACGGTTTTAATGAATGTTATTGCAGAGATGCAGGCCTACAATATCCATCAAATCGCGAGATGATTGTTCAGCTTCTACAGGATATAGCCCTGGGTGGATATAAGCATCTCTATATGCCTGTTACATGACTCTGCGGTGGGTGGGGTAAAGTTTTTCTGCGCGAAAAAAAAGTCATGAACACTCTTAACAGATCCTGCAAGTTTCAAGCAAATATCTTATACTACTGATTTCTTAGAATTTTTTAAACTTTTCACATATGCGCATACATGGATATATGTACATGACTTCTATAACCCATATCTTAGTAGGGAGTCAATATTTTCTTTCTTTCTTAATATCTATGGAAACTTCAGACCAATGTCTACGTGCAGCATCTTTTAGAATAATCCTCCTTAGCCTGCAAAATTTTCTATAACGTTTTGAAGATGAAGCTCTCCTTAGTCCATAGGTGTCTTTCAACTGCAGCTGCAGCTATACTTCCACTGGGTATTTCTGGTTTGTTGTTACAGTTGTAAAGTGTATGGGCAGATGTGCTTACATAAAAAGAATCATGTCGCTAGCTCAAGTTAACTAGGAGATATTAAATCCTCATGGGTATCTATATTTGCAGTTACACATGAAAAATGCAGTTGCAGATATAGATCTGTAGGCCGATAATTTGGCATGACGGGCCATCTGAGGCCATTTTTGGGCAAAAATAGGCATCCCCCAGATTTCGGTGAACTTAGAATTTTTTGCCCAAAATGGGCCAACACAGCGTAAGGTACCCATTTACAGACCCTCGATGTGTGATCGTGTGACGGGCTAACAGTGCATATCTTTCACAGTTGTGTAGTCCGGTATCCAGAGAATAGAACTAGGTCAAACATGTTAATCTATAAAGAAGGAATTGTTTGATATATCACTTTGAAGTTGCTTGACCACGCTATTTCGGTTGGCCAAATTAGACCATGGCCCTCCGTGTACAAAAAAACCCTACTGGCTTTCCGGGTACAGAAAAACCCATAATCTGGCCTTCTGTGGAATTTTGTGTCATAACCTGATCATTTGGATATTGCCAACTAAAGTTTTCAACGCTTAACCTTGTGTTTTTTGGACTATCTCAGGAGCACGCTTTCAGTGTAGGTAAGTAATCTGTGGTCCAAAGTATAGCATACATGTACAGAAAGAATCTCACTTTGCTATAAAGGTAAGATATGATACACAAAACTTGTGCTTTGTCACCGATTCCTTCCTGCCATCGAGGGCCATTTCTGACCAGAAAGGGCCACAATATAGATTATGGATATTTGTCATTAACTAAGCCCAAGTTTTTCATCAGTAAACATTGCACTGCTATCACTATCCCATGGTATAGCTATTGCCATAGTTAAGGAATCTGGTGTCCAAAGTTTAATATACATCATAGTTAGAGTCTTGGTTGAATATAAAGGTTGTATAATGTAAGCTAGAAGATGCCATATCTCTCTGTTTTGGTCTGCGGGCCACTCTGGCCCTCGTTGGACATTTTTGGCCAGAAAGGGCCATTTCTGGCCAAAAAGGGCCACAGTATAGATGATGAATATTTGTCCAAAACTAAGCCCAAGTTTTTCAACGGTTAACTTTGTATTGTTATCACTATCCAATGACATAGCTATTGTCATAGTTAAGGAGTCCGGTGTCCAAAGTTTAGCATACAGCATAGTTAGAGTCTTGCTTAGCTATACAGGTCGTATAGAGCAAAGTACAACATGCCATATCTTTCTGTTTTGGTCTGAGGGCCACTGTGGCCCTCGTTGGACATGTTTGGCCCTTTCTGGCCAGACATCTGGCCCTCTATGGCCAAAGAGGCCCTATATGGCCTTAGTGGCCCTCAGACGAACTTAGAAACTTTTGTCCACACATTGTCCAAAAGGAAATTGTCACTACTACCTTGTAGAGATATGGCAACGGTATTGCAGTATCTCTGAGACTAAAGTCCCCTCGGTACGCCTAGGGTCAAAGAGTGCCCCAAGGTAGGACACATGTCCTGCAGAGAGAAGTCAAACTTTGGTAGTGTCATAGAGATATTTTGACTTTTTGACGCTTAATTCTGCGTTCTTGGGACTATCTCAGGAGTATGCTTTTATTGGAGATAATTAGTCTGTGGTCCAAAGTATAGCATATAAGTATAGCTGCAGCCTTACTTTGCTATAGAGGTTATAAAAGTTACACCAAACATGACTTTGGTCACTGATTCCTTTTGGCCATCGAGGGCCATTTCGGGCCATAAAGGGCCACAATATGCATTATGGATGTTGGTCCTCAACTAAGCCCAAGTTTTTCAACGGTTAACTTTGCGTTGTTGGGACTATCCCATGATATAGCTTTTGTCATAGTTGAGGAGTCTGGTGTCCAACGTTTAGCATACAAGTATAGCTACAGCCTAACTTTGCTATAGAGGTTATAAAAGTTACACCAAATATGGCTTTGGTCATCGATTCCTTTTGGCCATCGAGGGCCATTTCGGGCCATTAAGGGCCACAATATGCATAATGGATATTTGTCCTCAACTAAGCCCAAGTTTTTCAACGGTTAACTTTTCATTGTTGGGACTATCCCATGATATAGCTATTGTCATAGTTAAGGAGTCTGGTGTCCAAATCATAGCATACAAGTATAGCTACAGCCTTGCTGTGCTATACAGGTCGTATAGGGCAAGGTAGAACATGCCATATCTCTCTGTTTTGATCTGAGGGCCACTCTGGCCCTCGTTGGACATGTTTGGCCCTTAGTGGCCAGAAGTCTGGCCCTCTATGGCCAAAATGGCCCTGTATGGCTTTAGTGGCCCTTAAAAGAACTTAGAAAATTTTGTCCACACATTGCCAAAAATGGAAATTGTCATTTCTATTGCTATGTAGAGATATTGCAAAGAAATTGCAGTATATCTCAGACAGATGATCCCTCAGTACGCCTAGGGTAAAAGAGTGTCCCCCAGAAGGACACATGTCCTGCAGAGAGAGGTCAAACTTAGGCCCTTTATAAAGTTATGCCAACTTTGTCGTTGTTTTACCAACTACTCAGAAGTGATATAGCCACAGGACTGTGACATATTGTAGACCTGGATCCAATCAGTAGGTTGGTGGTCGAGAACAGTTCCCAACTACGACAGCTGTCTTGTACAGGGAGTACAATTCGGGGTTCTTGCAAAATACCTCTAAAAGTAAACCGACTTTGAGGTCATTTTGCCAACTACTCAGAAGTGATATAGCAACAGTACTGCAATATATTCTTGTCCTGGACCCAGACAGTAGGACCGTGGTCGAGGAAAGTTCCCAGCTAGAACAGCTGTCCTGTACAGGGGGAACAACTTCCGGTTTCTGGCAATATACCATAAAGGTATACAAACTTTGTCGTTGTTTTGCCAACTACTCAGAAGTGATATTGCAACACGATACATACATACATACATATTGTTTGTCTCCCCATTGGCCTACCATAATAAAATAAAGTTAAACTTCGCCTTGCACTTTGTTTAACTTTACTTATTATGTTAGTTCACCCTCCGGCCACGCTGAGGCTGGGAGACTTGCGGAGGGACCCTGACCCACCGTGTGCCATGATTTCTGTTCATATACATGAGTAATCCTTATTACTCAAATAATTGGTGGGTCAGGGGAGGCAGTGCTGTGATCAGAGAGGCGATGAAAGCCCGTTTCCATCTAACTAACGATAAAAACGGGACGGAACATTAAACGGTTTGCGACGTAACATGGAAGGGTGAAAGAGGGAACAGGAGACTAATGCACATAACTCACACTCAAAACTATATACAGTGTAGGCGTCTGTTTCTCATGGGACAATTCATCCACACTCACTTTCACTCTGAAGTATGTACAAAAACAGCGCCACAGTCGCACTCTACATTCACGCTACTATCTCACAAAACTCACTCTAAATACTATATACAGTGTAGGCGTCTCTTTCTCACGAGAGAATTCATCCACACTCACTTTCACTCTGAAGTATGTACAAAAACGGCGCCACAGTCGCACTCTACATTCACGCTACTATCTCACATAACTCACACTCAAAACTATATACAGTGTAGGCGTCTCTTTCTCACGGGAGAATTCATCCACACTCACTTTCACTCTTAAGTATGTACAAAAACGGCGCCACAGTCGCACTCTACATTCACGCTTCTATCTCACATAACTCACACTCAAAACTATATACAGTGTAGGCGTCTCTTTCTCACGGGCGAATTCATCCACACTCACTTTCACTCTGCAGTATGTACAAAAACGTCACCACAGGCGCACTCTACATTCACGCTACTATCCCGCATAACTCACACTCAAAACTATATACAGTGTAGGCGTCTCTTTCTCACGGGAGAATTCATCCACACTCACTTTCACTCTGAACTATGTACAAAAAAGGCGCCACAGTCGCACTCTACATTCACGCTTCTATCTCACATAACTCACACTCAAAACTATATACAGTGTAGGCGTCTCTTTCTCACGGGAGAATTCATCCACACTCACTTTCACTCTGCAGTATGTACAAAAAACGGCGTCACAGTCACACTCTACATTCACGCTACTTAAAGGAACATTACAAGTTTGAAAATATTAGAGGGTCACTGATGAGGCCTAATTGGCCTTGCATCCAAAGGATAACCCTTTCTAGAACATATTGAGAGAGCATTGACGGGTGAGCGAGGGAACAGCACTGCCTCTGCCTATGTACATGGCACACTAGCACATTCGATTTTTGTCTTTTTAAGTCTTTTTACAGGATGAGAGACCGCGGGCCTTTCGTTCCTGAGAGGCTATAGTCCAGAGTTTGTCCCTCACCTGAAGTTCAGTCAGGTGAGGGTACTCCCTCCGGACAGCCTCCATGTGCGGTCTTATAACATCCCGAGTTAATTTTTTGCCTGTTTGAATAGACATCTCAATGTCATCGTGAAAAATGTGTCTTAGATAGTGCTCGATGTCATGGGTGAATCTAGCCCTTTTACCTTTCAGTGACTGAGATGGCGTCCTTTTCCCAGGCGCACCAGAGGCAGGAGACGCCTCAGGTGTGACTGGCAAAAGGCTGGATCTCGGTAAAGCCCTTTTACCTTTCAGTGACTGAGATGGCGTCCTTTTCCCAGGCGCACCAGAGGCAGGAGACGCCTCAGGTGTGACTGGCAAAAGGCTAGATCTCGGTAAGGCTCTGATCTCTTGAATGGCGTCCGTGGAAACCTCTGACACGGGAGAGGACGGTCTACTCGACACAGGAACCTCCGACACAGGAGCCTCTGCGGTGGGACTAATGGACGGGGGTCGTCTGCTGAACTGACAGGGCGACTCTGTCAGCTCAACAGACGACCCAAAGAGTACACCAATTCTAGCTATCGCCAAAATAGTGACTAGAAAACCCAGGTCTCTATCGCCTCTCTGTGGAACATGGCCTTCAGACATGACTGATTGAATAATTTGGATGCCAAACTTAAACTGGAGTTCCTGCTCTAAAGCCTCCGCGACCCTAAAATGCGAAGTGGTTTGAGCCATTAGGGTGAGAGTGGACTGATAAATCCAATTCTGGGCCTCGGTCAAGATCCCTTCCCAGTCCAGTGTCTGCAAAGCCTCGCCGAGGGCGCTATACACCATCCCAGCAGTCCTGGGCATAGCAGAAAATCTGACGCGGGGTTCATGATCATTCTGCTCATGAACCCAGCGTCGGAATCTCTCTTCCAGTGGATCGTCATTTGACTCTGTTTCTGCCCTATCTTGTCTTTCTGTCTCAGCCCGTTCTGCCTCGGAGGCACCCACCATGTCCGTTATCATCTTGTCAAATAACTTTTCCACATTTTCTGAAGCCCCAGAGGCAGGACGGGCGGAGGCAGGAACCTCCGCTTCACCAGAGACAACATTGTCTATAATGCTATTCAATAATGCATTTATAATAGCATCCCTCTCACCTGGGGTCTGCAGGTAGTCGCGTGCGTAAATTTTTTTTTGACTTTCTCGCTCGCGACTTTCGTCAACCGCTCGGGACATGTGGTGCACCGCTTGCGAGCTCAGATGCCGCCGGGCCTGCAACCGGTAAAACCTGTCGGCAGCATCAACGCTGTGGCACAGCTGAGCTGCCACAAGCGATGCACTCGACGGGTCCTTGTCTCGGGCTGAACTGGTCAGCATTTTTCTAGTCGATGTGATGGAAAATCTCTGGGGGAACATCTCCTGTACCCCACTATGTTTATATGATCTTTTAACCATTTGGTTAACCTCACTGGAGGCGCCAATATTTTCACCACTTATAGTGGTGAACGCTGGTGTATGGTCAAGTCTCGGAAACATAACTAGGGACAACTTTACAAACTTAATAAGTTCCTGGTAGTGTTTGAGAGGAAGACTGATTATGGCCGCCCCATGCGTAGTGCTTGTTTTGTGCTCCGCGACGGCCATAGTCACGTACGTAGTGTTTTCAGCCCCCTCCCCTTCAACTTCTTGTACGGTGGCTAGTTTAATCTGGCTAATGGTTAAGAGCCGTAACACCTTTGGTCTATGACCATTATAAAATGTTATACACGTCAGAAGATAGTCCCGAAAGGCTAAGAAGTGTACAGGGTCTGGCTCCTGAGCACTTCTTAGCCTTTCTTGAATATCTTGGATATACGTGCTAGAAAAGTACGCGTTTCGCGCAGCGGCGGGTAGACGTTCACAGTCAGCTTGTACTGCACCAGTTACATGTTGCTGTTTCTTTTTTTTCTCAAATGATCTGCGCATATTTGACAGTAAAGCTTGGATACGAGACTGGGTGGTGCTGCGAATGTACTCCTTATATAAAAGGAACTCAGAATATTTGAGAAGGGCCCGTATGTAGAACAATACCGTTGAGGGCTTATGTATTGTGGCAAGTTTTGCAATAAATGTTTCAATATTTCTTAAGTTGAAGCTGGCTACGCTTCCGGAGGCGATCATTTCACAAAAGCATTGCACTTGATTGGTGGTTTGTATTGCAAATGCTTCGGCAAAACCACCCCCTATATCTAAGCGTAGCCAGCTAGAAAAATCCTTAACTATATAATAAAGTCTCTTCTTATCCGCACCTGCCGTGTCTGATGGCATTCGTGTGTTCCGCGGCTTTGGTGCCTCTGTCACGAGATGTTCTATCGACCGACTGCTTACCACAACAGACTGCGGTTCCCTCTCCGTGACCGGCGGTTTTATGCTCTCTTGAGAGGTCCTGGGAGAGGAAACCGCACCCTTTTGGGGCTTATGCAATACCTTTACTTTCAAGGGCTCGAATGGAACTGCACGTTTAAGATATTCTCTAATCTCGTCCTCTTCAAGCTGGTGAATAGCCCTATTTCTTAGGTGCTGAGGGAGCCTGCAAGTTATACTTGCGCACCCCTCAATAGGACAAATGCGTCTCTGACGCCCAGCTTTGCTTTTGGCAGACAGGTCGGCCTTCGCCAGAACCAAGGCCTGCTTGGGGTCAATGCCGTGGCGTTTGCCCCTATAATGCCGGTCTATGCGTGAGTATTTCTTACGGCAGCCAAACATACACCTGTGCAGTTTGGATGCCTGAGTGACACGACTCTTCTGTAACAGTACAGGAATTGCACTGTCCTCTGATGGTGCAGGGCTTTCTGCAACATCAGAGGACGGTACATATTTTGCACTGTCCTCTGATGGTGCAGGGCTTTCTGCAACATCAGAGGAAGGCCTACATGTACTTTCTTTTCCTCTAAAATAAAGGGATGGCGACCTACTTAAAGAACGACTTCTCCTTCTATGAGAAGGAGAAGCCGTCCTTTTCCTCTTTCGCCCCCTTACTTGATCTGGGATTTCTTCTGAGGAAGACGACTTCTCTTCCTGAGAAGAGGTGTCCTCTTCCTCCTCGTGTAACACCTCCATAGCCTCTTCCTCCTCTTCGCTCGCGGTTTGGATCGGAAGGTTCACCTTCCGCGGCATAACTACTGGTGAAGCGGAGGATATAAAAATGTAAGTATACTGGCCTGACAATGAATTTAATCCGATTATTCACGTCTTTACTCGTCGGCGACTACCTGCAGACTGATACATTTACCAATAACACTTCCTTATATACCACCCTTTTTCACACCTGTCAGCCAAACATACTTTTGCTGATATCTCCTTACTGGATAATATTTTATCGAGACATATATATATCAAATTAAAGCTTATGAAAAGGGCTTTAATTTGATATCGATATTGACATACTTTAAAACAATCAGTAAAGAAATATTGACATAAAAAGAAAAAAAAGACAACCTATCACATGATTTTTGATAATATTTTTTTACTCGTTTGTTTTTTATCGAGACATGTGTATATCAAATTAAAGCTTACGGAAAGGGCTTTAACTTGATATATATATTTACATAATTCTAAACAATCAGTAATGAAATATTGGCAAAAAAACATGTACGGGGTTAATGGTTGGCCTTTTCTGGCATTTTGCTCATGTCCAATTTCTTTGTCAAACTTTGAACTTCAATTGCTCAGGCAATTTGACAGATGATTTAAAATCTTAGGTATCGTTCGAAAGCCCTTTTATCGGACTCTTACAAGCTGCAAACTGTGTATTTTTATCTTTCCCAGCAACTAAGATATTTTTGGTTAAACAGCGATGGGGTCTTCTCTTGCTATTTTTGTCTTCGAATAGGGGTACCCAAGAATAATTGCTTGTAACTTCACACATAGAGCATAGTTCCTTAAACAAAGTACATATTCTTAAAGTCAAGATCCTGACCTACAACTCCATATAGATCAGTTAAATCGACTTTGAGATTTAAGACCTCAGAATAATTCTTGAAGGTCTTGACTGCTTTGGCCAAAAAAGGCCACCATAGGAAAATAAAAGGGCTATAGCCTCGAAAACTAGGCCGGGGTTCTAGGATAAATTTAGAGGGTTTGAACGGCCTGGAATCGTGCCTCAATACCTCAAAATATCTGTTCACTGCATTGCCTATTTAGTCTGATTTTGGCCAAAAAAGGTTTTTTTGGTACCCTTGCAAAACCTTTGTCTCACCGAGGTCCTGCAGGAGTACCCAACTATTTCGATATACATATCATTATACAGAAATAGACCTACAAGATACATGAAAAATCAAGACGTTTCTTCAATTTCTGTACGATATAACCATGGGTGGATATGGCCAATTTTTTATAAGACTCAGAGGTGGGTGGGGTAAAGTTCTATCACCGGGTTAAGTACCCACCAATATGCTTAACAACTCCTGCAACTTTCAACCTCATATCTTCAACAGCTGATTTTTGAGATTTTTTTTAATATTATTCTCATTGATATATTGATATCACTGTTATCTCTATATCTCAGCAGGGTGTCAATATTTTCTTCATTTCTTTGGGCTATAAAAACTTCAGATCAATGTCTACTTGCAGCATACTCCAGATTAATCCTCCTTTGCATGTACGATTTTCTATGAATTTTTTGAAAATGAAGCGTTTATTAAGGTTAGCGTATTTTCCACTTTTGAGGCCCCAATGTATGCCCAGTTGGAGAGATAATCCAGTTTTTCTTTAATAAGTATACGCTCTGATATCCAAAGTATAGCACTAGCTTATATATGTCCCTAGATGTAGAAGAAATGCTTGGATATATCGCTTTGAAATGGCCTGGCCGGGCTATTTCGACATTCTTTTCTGGACAAATACTCCCTTACCCGTTTGTTTTTTTCCATGTAATTATGTATTAAAATAAAGAGTATTAAAAGAGCCTCAATTTGATATCTACATGTTTTGGAAAATAGTAAACCAGTACCGAGATATTAACTTTAGATCTTATATGTATATAAACTCCCGTAACCAATATCTTATTTATTCCAGCCGGGAACCAGACAGACTCTATGCATAATGCAACTAAGTATCCTAGCTACTGGTTCCCGGCTTCGCTTGGCGGAGGGGTTATATATAGATACTAACCCCGCCCTTATCCTAACCCAAGTGTACCTATACTTTTCTCGGAACTTTTTTCACCTACCGTCTTGTACTTCTACAAAATTCCTGGACTGGTTCCCTGTTCCACGTGGCGCCCATCACTATATTTAGAAGTTATTCCTTTGATCCTAAAACTCAAGAATCACCAATCTGTAAACCTACAAAAACATTCAGAGCAACAGAATAGGACATCCTTTCCAAGTTTTGCACTACTTTAACCAAACCCTCTTTAAAGGTACCATTCACATCCTTCTAGGAAAGAGGAGGAGTGTGATAGGAAGGTTATGGATATATCAATTGTCATAGAAGGGCCAATAAAAATCAACCAAGACCATATGACCATAACTAGAGGGTTCACTTATTATACACTCTAGGAAGCCCGGGATCGGTTTAAACTAGATCGTTTACGCAATCTCTAAGATTGTCATGCCGTTTTTCGCAAACCCTTCCAAAAACTAAAAAATCGACAAAAAACATCGAATTTGACCTCCATCATGCCCTATATGGATAAGATCAAAATGGACTACTCTATTATGATGAGCTGTCAAAGAATGCAGGCTTAACCCCCTCACTATATTTCATGCCTAGGGAAGGACCCAGACTTCTGAGATTTCAACCCCGAGAAGGTCCTATCCCTACTTTTATTAGCGTGCAATCTAACCATCCAAACATGAGAAACAGTATTTTCCGACCTATATTTTTCAAACACGGCATTACCGGCCTAATTCTCATATGCTAGGAGTGCCGCCCCCTTACGATCTCCCCCCCGAAATGTCCCTCCCGGATCTTTTTAACCCAAAGAGAAAATTTAAAATAAAAATTCTAAAAACCGGACTCCTGTCCGGTACTTTTTGGACGCACTTGTCCAAATAGCGCCCGTTTTGGCCAAAGAAGGACATATTTCTCATTTAGAGTCCATGTGGTCCTAAATGGCCAACATTTGTCCATACAGGGCCAAAAATATACCAATAAGACCACATGATCATAACCCTAACCCTAACTCTAACCCTAACCCTAACCCTAACCCTAACCCTAACCCTAACCCTAACCCTAACCTCTAACCCTAACCCTAACCCTAACCCTAACCCTAACCCTAACCCTCCTAACCCTAACCCTAACCCTAACCCTAAACCTAACCCTAACCCTAACCCTAACCCTAACCCTAACCCTAACTCTAACCCTAACCCTAACTCTAACCCTAACCCTAACCCTAACCCTAACCCTAACCCTAACCCTAACCCCTAACCCTAACCCTAACCCTAACCCTAACCCTAACCCTAACCCAAAACCCAACCCTAACCCTAACCCTAACCCTAACCCTAACCCTAACCCTAACCCTAACCCCTAACCCTAACCCTAACCCTAACCCTAACCCTAACCCTAACCCATCATCAATGGCAAAACTGGAGCTTTCCATTCAAGCTCAGAAATATACTTTTTTGCGGCCGAATGCGCAAGAAAAAATGCGCAACATTCGGTTGAACTATATACCCTAACCCTAACCCTAACCCTAACCCCTAACCCTAACCCTAACCCTAACCCTAACCCTAACCCTAACCCTAACCCTAACACCCCCTAACCCTATCCCTAACCCTACACTAACCCTAACCCTAACCCTAAACACCTGATACCTCACCAACAATATTCAAGCAATCTGCATCATTCCGCAACCGCAAGTAAGCAAATCAACGTCCCCGTCAGCGATCTAAAGGTCATTTTGGAGACATTGCTTCCAATTTTGTGGGGCTTTAACCGACATTGAGATGAAATGACATACGTAAGTGATACGCATATAAGCTCTTTGGTTGTTTTTATTTGGCGGCAGGGCTTGAGATGTCATTTCTTCTCAATTCCGGGTAGAATCCCTCCAAATTGGAAGCAACGTCTCCAAAATGACCTAAATAGTGTTGATGGGGACGATAAACCTTAATTCAAACAAACAGTTTATGTTTAACACAGTGCCCATATGGGCTTAGAAAAATAGGATGGACTGTTTTGTTTGTTTGATTTTTGGATTAAACGTCCCCTTCAACACGTTATAGGTCATTTTGGAGACACTGTTTCCAATTTGTGGGCATTTTACCCGACACTGAGATGAAATAACTTCTCAAGCCCTGTCGCCCAATGAAACAAATAGGTTTATAAACATTGGAGAGTCCGAATCGCACCGCTTTGCATTGACAGGATTAGATCATCTAAGTGGTTTACCAGTACTCGTGCGTGATTGGATTCAACTCTACGTGGAATCATCATGCAGCCCAGCGATTTCTCAAACCACGATGGGCGTGGGGATGGGGCGGTGGGTTGGACTGCATTATCCTTCCACAAAGTGCTGAAACTAGTCACACATGACGCTGGTAAACGGCTTGATCTGTCAATTCTTCTCCCTGTCGGATAAAATCCAAAAAGTTTAGGCAATGTCTCCATAATGACCTTAATAGTGATTCGGAACGTTGATCCTCAATTAAAACAAACAAACGTGGCGCGTCACGTGTAAGCCGAGCTACGTTTGAACCACAGCGGTGAGATACAAACACAGATTGCGTGTACTCGTTAGAAAAATAGGATGGACTGTGGACAACACAAAATTTACGTTTAGGTCCCCCCGCCTATCGAGGCATGGAGAAAACTATTGGAGCTGAAACTGATCGCACACGATACCAGGAGACCGTTTTGAAAGACTTAGCCTCACGCTAACGAGTCCGTGAAAGGAAGACTCCAATAAACCCTATTTTATATAGAGAAAGGTTGGGTTTATGGGGGTATGCATTATCTACCTTATTTTGTTCAAAAACATAGACTGTAGGTACTCGTTGGAACCGCCTCATTGAGTCGGTTCTAACGAGCACCCACAATCTGTGTGTGTGTGTGTGTGTGTGTGTGTGTGTGTGTGTGTGTGAATTCGGGTTTAACGTCGCTTTCAACAATTTTTCAGTCATATCACGACGGTTTCTGGTTGCGACAGGGAGCTCAATGCTCACTTTTATAGTGCTGCCTCACTGAAGTATCATGTCCCAGACACAGTACATGATACCACACCCAGTCACATTATCCTGACACTGGGTCGACCAGTCCTATAGCTGTACCCCGTAAATCTGAGTGCCAAGCGAGGAGCAGCTAGTACCATTCTTAACGACTTTGGTATGTCGCGGCCCGGGATCGAACCCGTGACCTCCAGTTCCCCGGAGCGGACACTCTACCAACTGAGCTATCGGGGCCGGTGCAATCTGTGTTGAAAGCATAAATTAGAGAGATGTTATCATTTTACAAAAAATGTGTAATTTCTGACAATATGTTGGACGCCATTTTTACACACAGACATGTTTTCCTTATTGCCTGCACAGGGAAAGTGGTGCGAGTCGGACTGTCAAATACACATACGCCCTATTGTTTTCATTCGACGACATAATTTGCCCATGCTATTATAGGGTCGCTACTCAGTGCTACTCAAAACAATAGGATACATGGTTCTGAAGTTATGCAATGCACAAGAAAGCGTAACGAACGAACGTACGAACGGACACGCCAGAAGCAATATGCCCCCAGCTTTTTTCAAAGTTGTGGCATACATATTCTCTACAACGTAAACTGATGTACGCAGACTCCTGCGAGTGTAAGTTCGGGCCCTCAATAAATGAAGGTACCAGCAATATGAGGGTCTATCCATCACGTGAACAAGTCCGTGAAGTGAACACCCCCTTAACCCTACTTTATATAGAGAAAACTTGGGTTTACGGGGGTATAAATTATTTTTTCTTATTTTTGCTGCAAGACATGGGTTGTGGGTGCTCGTTAGAAACGCTTCATTGAGGCGGCTCTAACGAGCACCCACATCCTATGTTTGAAGTAAAAATAAGAAAAATACCACCGATTTTCATCAGAAAAGGAGCCGTTTTGGAAATGTGAAAGAAAGCTATTTGTCACACGGGTGTTGTCTTCGTCTTCCGTTAGCTCACCTTACGCATGGAGCACCGGCTCCTCTCCTAGTCTGTCCTACTTTCGCTCGCCGTTAACTGATGTACACAGACTCCTGCGAGTGTACGTTTGGGCCCTCAAAAATGAAGGTACAAGAAATATCGAGGATCTATACATCACGTGAACAATTCCGTTAAATGAACACCCCTTAAATCCCACTTTATATAGAAGAAACTGGTGTTTACGGGGGCTAAGATATTTTTTCTTATTTTTGTACAAGACATCGGTTGTGGTGCTCGTTAGAACCGCCTAATTGAAACGGCTCTAACGAGCACTCACTGCCTATGATTGCAGTAAAAATAAGAAAAATGCCACGGATTTTCATCAGGAAAGATGCCATTTTGGAAATATGAAAGAAAGCTATTTGTCACACGGGTGTGTATCTACGTCTTGGGTTAACTCACCATACGCATTGGGCATGGGCTCCTCTCCCAGTCCTTCCTAGTTTCGCTCGCCGTTAACTGATGTACGTAGACTCCCGCGAGTGTAAGTTCGGGCCCTCAATAAATGAAGGTACCAGCAATATGGAGGGTCTATCCATCACGTGAACAAGTCCATGAAGTGGACATCCCCTAAACCCTACTTTATATAGAGAAAACTGGGGTTTACGGGGGTATACATTATTTTTTTCATTTTTTTACTACAGGACATAGGTTGTGGGTGCCCGTTAGAACCGCCTCATTGAGACGGCTCTAACGAGCACTCACAACCTATGTTTGCAGTAAAAGTAAGAAAAATGCCACGGAATTTCATCAGAAAATACGCCATTTTGGAAATATGAAGGAAAGCTATTTGTCACACGGGTGTGTTACCTACGTCTTGGGTTAGCTCACCTTACGCATGGGACACCGGCTCCTCTCGAGTCCGTCCTAGTTTCGCTCGCCGTTAACTAATGTAAGCAGACTCCCGCCACTGTAAGTTCGGCCCTCAATAAATGAAGGTACCAGCAATATGGAGGGTCTATCCATCACGTGAACAAGTCTGTGAAATGAACACCCCCTTAACCCTACTTTATATATAGGGTTTACGGGGGTATACATTATTTGTTCTTATTTTTGCTACAAGACATAGGCTGTGGGTGCTCGTTAGAACCGCCTCATTGAGACGACTCTAACGAGCACTCACAACCTATGTTTGCTGTAAAAATATGAACAATAACACGGATTTTCATCAGAAAAGAAGCCATTTGTGAATTATGAAAGAAAACTATTTGTCACACGGAGGAATTATCTACGTCTTGGGTTAACTCACCTTACGCATGGGGCACCGGCTCCTCTCCCAGTCCGTCCTAGTTTCGCTCGCCGTTAACTGATGTACGTAGACTCCTGCGAGTGTAAGTTCGGGCCCTCAATAAATGAAGGTGCCGGCAATATTGAGGGTCTATCCATCACGTGAACAAGTCCGTGAAGTTGACATCCCCTAAACCCTACTTTATATAGAGAAAACTGGGGTTTACGTGGGTATATATTATTTTTTCTTATTTTCACTGCAAGACATGGGTTGTGGGTGCTCGTTAGAACCGCCTCTTTGAGACGGCTCTAACGAGCACTCACAACATATGTTTGCAGTAAAAGTATGAAAAATGCCACGGAATTTCATCAGAAAATAAGCCATTTTGGAAATATGAAAGAAAGCTATTTCTAACACGGGTGTGTTATCTACGTCTTGGGTTAACTCACCTTACGCATGGGGCACCGGCTCCTCTTCGAGTCAGTCCTAGTTTCGCTCGCCGTTAACTGATGTACGCAGACTCCCGCCACTGTAAGTTCGGCCCTCAATAAATGTAGGTACCAGCAATATGGAGGGTCTATCCATCACGTGAACAAGTCTGTGAAATGAACAATCCCTAAACCCTACTTTATATATAGAATTTACGGGGGTATACATTATTTGTTCTTTTTTTTGCTACAAGACATAGGTTGTGGGTGCTCGTTAGAACCGCCTCATTGAGACGACTCTAACGAGCACTCACAACCTATGTTTGCAGTAAAAATAAGAAAAATAACTCGGATTTTCATCAGAAAAGAATCCATTTGTGAAATATGAAAGAAAGCTATTTGTCACACGGTGGTGTTATCTACGTCTTGGGTTAACTCACCTTACGCATGGGGCACCGGCTCCTCTCCTAGTCCGTCCTTGTTTCGCTCGCCGTTAACTGATGTACGTAGACTCCTGCGAGTGTGAGTTCGGGCCCTCAATAAATGAAGGTACCAGCAATATGGAGGGTCTATCCATCACGTGAACAAGTCCGTGAAGTGGACATCCCCTAAACCCTACTTTATATAGAGAAAACTGGGGTTTACGGGAGTATACATTATTTTGTCTTATTTTTACTGCAAAACATAGGTTGTGGGTGCTCGTTAGAACCGCCTCATTTAGAGGGCTCTAACGAGCACTCACAATCTATGTTTGCAGTAAAAGTAAGAAAAATGCCACGGAATTTCATCAGGAATAATTGGCACATGAGTCTTAGTCTGTTTAAATAGACTTGTGGTCCGCATTCCGATCTACACGCACATGTAAAGATTGTTTTCCTACGCCGAGGCGTTCCCGAACTACACAGTCTCAAATTACGCCATGCCGTACAAAATACACACTTATTGAGAATCATTGTTATTTCCCTTGTTGAATTCTCTCCCCTGAAGCGCACCGGTTGATCTGAGTGTTCGCTTGTGGATAGAAAACTGTTTCTTTTTTTCAAGTTTCTCATGGTGTCTGCTCCATTGAGTAAAATTAATCAACTGAGGCGGTTCCAACGAGTACCCACAATCTATGTTTTCAAGTGTGGAAGCCTGGGCAAGCCTGAGTAAGCTCGTCATGGGTCCATAATTATTTTCTAAACTATATTATATTTTTGTTCATAATTATTGGTAAAGCAAATGCTTTAAATGCCTTAGCATCAGCATGAAAGTAGTGATAAAGACAAACAGCATCGATCGATTCCCAGAAGAAGATAATTTAACTACTTTATTGGATCCTATTTCTAAAGTGTCTGACCGTTGGCCATTAATAGCAAAACTACAACATATTTGTAGTGTTACTATTAATGTTCACCTCCGCGGGACGATGACCCCGTCAGACAGGCGGAGGAAAAGTGATTTTAAATGATTGTCACAATTTATTAATAAAGTGTCCAAATTAACACGAATCAAACAGTAAATTACTATTGAACAACACCCGTGTTCGCTTTGATTTGAAATGATTGTCACAAAATGATTACGTGTTGTACTATTCAGAACCAATCCTATCTGGTGAAAAGCAAATTAACAAAATAATCAACAACAAAATCACACTATTTACAACAAGGAACCAGTCCTATCTGGCGAAACTTGTTATCACAGATAAGCTTTGTTAGAAATTGTTATTAGAAAATGATCACATCGTCCTCAAAAATTAACACAATAATCAAACATGGAATCTTACTATTGATAACAACTGACCAGTCCTGTCTGGCAAAACTTGTACTATGATTGCATTCTCGCTCATAGACGCCGCTTTTAGCCGAGTTTGGCCTTTTTAGAAGGTACACACATTTCGCTCAGTCTCTTAGCTTGAGTTGCTGCCAAGCTGTGCAATTTCCCAATTCGTGACTGGGACTGTAAATTTCGCATTCTTTGATGCAAATATTTGTAAAAGTCTTGCACACCGGGCGGTTTAAACGTAGGTGTCCATATCCGATCTGTTATGCCCATATCCAAACATTTTTTGGCCAGCGCTGAAGGATTAAGTCCACTATTTTCAGGTTTATTCCGCATGTAAAGTACGTATGCTCTTTGTAAATCAGTCAGTTTTTCATTGGTAACAGCTGGTGATCTTGGGGTATAAAACTCTTCAAGTGCACGCCGTAAAATTTCAGGTAGTTCATCTAGAGTTTGAACAGATGTATATACGGGCAGTTTACACAACTGACTTGTGTAAGATGGGAGTGGTTCCACAATTACTCTCGGCTGATTATCGCAACTACTCGGAGCTACTTCTATCGGAGTGCTTGAAGTAAAGCTAGACAATGTTGTCGACTGGTCCAGCGTCGATTCTAGTTCTGCTGCACCCTGTATACCGCCTGTCGTATTCTGTTGATTCGTGGCTTCATCCACGTAAACGAGGGTTTGACCTGAAAATACTGCATTGCCCACCGTAACAAAACCACAAAATAATTCCTTGCATTTACATGAACAAACCTGTCTACTTTTTACCCGCTCTATCTCTTCAGCTTGACTATTCATTTGCTCTTCCATTTTATTTATACGCTTGAAAAGTTGGTCAATCTGACTGTCCCTCTCTTTAAGTTTCTCCTCCATTTCGGCTACAGATTTTTCACATTGCTCTCGGATTTCAATCTTCATACCAGTACATCCTGCTGTAACGAAAGCTTCGCACCCATTAATCATCTTCGTTACGGTTTCCACTAGATCTGGATCTTCAAGATCTTCCAACTCCTCCTCCGCCTCAGTCATCTCTGGTTCATGCGTAGTCATTTTTGTCTGAAACATGAAAAGTAAAAATAATGCAATGGCCAGAAATCAATAAAATTAACGTACACCTCCCATCAGAGACACCAAAGGGAAAGAAGCACAAAGCAAACAAAACATTTACTATTTTAAGAGCTCCTTGCTAAGATTCAGGGTCCTTTATACTGACCGTCCCAATGCTCTTCTTATTATGAAAACACGTCTTTACAAATGTATTGGAAATGCTGCCACCAAAAATGAACATTTGAGCCAGCGCATGACAAAACCTACAATAAGACAGGTGCGACCAGCAAAGACTCACATCAACCTACGCACCCAACCACTAGAACAAGGCCCTTTGCTTATGACTCAATCCATAGATAGTAGCCTGTAGTAGGTACATGCGATCAGCAATGACTCTGATCTGACTGCGCGGATGCGCAGGCTGATCTGAGTCTTGGCTGGTCGCTCAAGCCTTCTTGTAGGTTTTGTCATGCGCTGGCTCATTTGCTGATGAAAACATCAGATATTTTCCATATTTGCGCTCCAAACATAGATTATGGGAACTCGACAGAACCGCCTCGAAAAGGCGGTTCTGTCGGGTATCCACAATCTATGTTTTCAAGCAGAAATAAAACAATAATGTTACCCCCCTTAAACTCCGTTGTACGATATAAAAGTGGGGTTTAAGGGGAGACAAAATTATACAGGTGTGTTTTCTGGATGTTCAGTTTTGGTTTGTTATTGCTATAGTTCGTCTTTGTACGTACGATTTGCTAACAGTTCAATTCTAGATAGCCGTTAAGGCTTTTTGTGGGACAATGACTGTCCGTTTGATTCGTAGCGTATTTATTATGACGAAGTTGATTTTTGTCTTAGCTCCTTTCCCCTTGATATCTTGGATGGGAGGCGTGAGTTAATCGTATCGATTCCTGTCCGATTCTTTGACATTTATTCAGCTTGGAGAACCACAAACATTTTTCAAATGTGTGCATACCACATAATTTGATCTAAGCACCGTATTAATCAAGAAAGTGCTTATCAATAACTCTTCTCAGTAAAACGAGGAATGACAACCTTGATCTTTACTGTGTGCACAATGCATATGTTAGTAAAAACACCATAAAGGCTCAAAGACACCCCGCCCCACCCAGTAATTTCATTACTGACCATCAAAATCGGAGATTCTACTGTAGTTTAGTTAATCTAATCTTGTATCGTGTCATGCTCCATTAAATATGATTTGCTCTGCTATGGTTTATAATAATTTCCCTACCTGTTTTAACAGCGAAACTAATCCCTTTTCAAAAACAGTTGCAACCATTCCAAGATCTGCTATATTATTGGTTTAGCTAACCCTGGATAAGCACTGGTTTCGCATGTTTTGCAGTTGATTAAGCATGGGCTAGGCCTGGTTCACCTTGTTTTTCCAATGATTATACATGGGTTGTTACTGGTTTTGCCTATTTTACCGTGATTATGCATGGTTTGGCACTGATTTGCCTTGTTTGACCGTTGTTTAAACATTTTCACCTGCGGCTTGGCCTGTATAAATAATGAATAAGCATGGATTAGGATTGGTTTCGCTGTTTTACCAATGGTTTAGCATTCCCTTGCACTGGCTTTGCAAGGTTCACTAATGATAAAGCATGGTTAAGCAATTGTTTTGCCCATTTTTATAATGATTGATCTCTGTTCAGCACTGGTTTGGCATGTTTAATCAATCATTATACATGGTTTAGGAGCGGTTCTGCTGTTAAACAACGATTAAGAATCACCTAGCACTGGCTTTGCTTGCTTTGCAGTTGATAAAGCATGGGTTAGCACTGGTTTGGCTTGTTTAGCCATGGTTATGGCTGTGTAATAATTGGTTTTGCCTGTTTTATAGTTGACTAAGCAGAAATAAGCACTGTTTTCGCTTTTTTACAAATGCATGTACATGGGTTATCTCTGTTTTAGCCTGTATTGCCCTGTGTTACCATTGATTTTGCATAGTTTAGCACTGTATTAGCCTGTGTTACCATTGATTTTGCGTAGTTTAGCACTGGTTTGGCTTGTTTGGCCACTGTTTAAGCATGTTAACCTTCGGCTTGGCCTGTATAACTAATTATTAAGCATGGGTTAGCACTGGCTCGGTTTGTTTTTCCAATGATTATGCATGGAGTATCTCTGTATTAGCCTGTATAAGCCTGTGTTACCATTGATTTTGCATAGTTTAGCACTGTTTTAGCATGTGTTACCATGGATTTTGGATAGTTTAGCACTGGTTTGGCTTGTTTGGCCACTGTTTAAGCATGTTAACCTTCGGCTTAGTCTGTATAACTAATTATTAAGCATGGGTTAGCACTGGTTCGATTTGTTTTTCCAATGATTATGCATCGAGTATCTCTGTATTAGCCTGTATTAGCCTATTGTAACCATTGATTTTGCATAGTTTAGCACTGGTTTGGCCACTGTTTAAGCATGTTAACCTCCGGCTTGGACTGTATAACTAATTATTAAGCATGGGTTAGCACTGGTTCGGTTTGTTTTTTCAATGATTATACATGGAGTATCTCTGTATTAGCCTGTATTTGCCTGTGTTACCATTGATTTGGCATAGTTTAGCACTGGTTTGGCTTGTTTGGCCACTGTGTAAGCATGTTAACCTCCGGCTTGGACTATGTAACTAATTATTAAGCATGGGTTAGCACTGGTTCGGGTTTTTTTTTCAGTGATTATACATAGAGTATCTCTGTATTAGCCTGTGTTACCATTGATTTTGCAAAGTTTAGCACTGGTTTGGCCACTGTTTAAGCATGTTAACCTCCGGCTCGGCCTGTATAACTAATTATTAAGCATGGGTTAGCACTGGCTCGGTTTGTTTTTCCAATGATTATGCATGGAGTATCTCTGTATTAGCCTTTATTAGCGTGTGTTCCTATTGATTTTGCATAGTTTAGCACTGTTTTAGCCTGTGTTACCATTGATTTTGCATAGTTTAGCACTGGTTTGGCTTGTTTGGTCACTGTTTAAGCATCTTAACCTTCGGCTTGGCCTGTATAACTAATTATTAAGCATGGGTTAGCACTGGTTCGGTTTGTTTTTCCAATGATTATGCATCGAGTATCTCTGTATTAGCCTGTATTAGCCTGTGTTACCATTGATTTTGCATAGTTTAGCACTGTTTTAGCATGTGTTGCCATTGATTTTGGATAGTTTAGCACTGGTTTGGCTTGTTTGGCCACTGTTTAAGCATGTTAACCTTCGGCTTGGTCTGTATAACTAATTATTAAGCATGGGTTAGCACTGGTTCGATTTGTTTTTCCAATGATTATGCATCGAGTATCTCTGTATTAGCCTGTATTAGCCTATTGTAACCATTGATTTTGCATAGTTTAGCACTGGTTTGGCCACTGTTTAAGCATGTTAACCTCCGGCTTGGACTGTATAACTAATTATTAAGCATGGGTTGGCACTGGTTCGGTTTGTTTTTTCAATGATTATACATGGAGTATCTCTGTATTAGCCTATATTTGCCTGTGTTACCATTGATTTGGCATAGTTTAGCACTGGTTTGGCTTATTTGGCCACTGTGTAAGCATGTTAACATCCGGCTTGGACTATATAACTAATTATTAAGCATGGGTTAGCACTGGTTCGGGTTTTTTTTCAATGATTATACATAGAGTATCTCTGTATTAGCCTGTATTAGCCTGTGTTACCATTAATTTTGCAAAGTTTAGCACTGGTTTGGCCACTGTTTAAGCATGTTAACCTCCGGCTTGGCCTGTATAACTAATTATTAAGCATGGGTTAGCACTGGCTCGGTTTGTTTTTCCAATGATTATGCATGGAGTATCTCTGTATTAGCCTGTATTAGCCTGTGTTATCATTGATTTTGCATAGTTTAGCACTGGTTTGGCCACTGTTTAAGCATGTTAACCTCCGGCTTGGACTGTATAACTAATTATTAAGCATGGGTTAGCACTGGTTCGTTTTTTTTTTCAATGATTATGCATGGAGTATCTCTGTTTTAGCCTGTATTAGCCTGTGTTACCATTGATTTTGCATAGTTTAGCACTGGTTTGGCCACTGTTTAAGCATGTTAACCTCCGGCTTGGACTGTATAACTAATTATTAAGCATGGGTTAGCACTGGTTCGGTTTTTTTTTTCAATGATTATGCATGGAATATCTCTGTATTAGCTTGTATTAGCCTGTGTTACCATTGATTTTGCATAGTTTAGCACTGGTTTGGCCACTGTTTAAGCATGTTAACCTCCGGCTTTGACTGTATATCTAATTATTAAGCATGGGTTAGCACTGGTTCGGTTCGTTTTTCCAATGAATATGAATGGAGTATCTATGTATTAGCCTGAATTAGCCTGTGTTACCATTGATTTTGCACAGTTTAGCACTGGTTTGGCTTGTATGGCCACTGTTTAAGCATGTTAACCTCCGGCTTGGACTGTTTAACTAATTATTAAGCAAGGGTTAGCACTGGTTTGGTTTATTTTTCCAATGATTATGTATGGAGTATCTCTGTATTAGCCTGTTTTAGCCTGTGTTACCATTGATTTTGCATAATTTAGCACTGGTTTGGCTTGTTTGGCCACTGTTTAAGCATGTTAACCTCCGGCTTGGCCTGTATAACTAATGCTTAAGTATGGATTAGGAATGGTTTTGCCGTTTTACCTGTAACTGAGCATCATCTAGTACTGGCTTTGTATGTGTTACCAATAATTAAGTATGGTTTAGCAATTGTTTTGCCCATTTAAACTATGATAGATCTCGGATCAGCACTTGGTAGACTTGTTTGATCAATGTTTATACAGGTCTAAGGACTGGTTGTGCTGTGTAACAATGGTTAAGCATATCCTAGCACTGGTATTGCCTGTTTTGCAGTTGATAAAGCGCGGGTTAGCATTGGTTTGACTTGTTTTGCCTATGATTATACGTGGGTTATTACTGGTTTTGTTTGTTTTACAATTAATTTTGCATGGTTTAGTACTAGTTTGGCTTGTTTTGCCACACTTTAAGCATAATTACCTCCGGTTTGGCTTCTATAACTAATGATTAATCATGGATTTGGACTGGCTTTGCCTGTTTTACCAATGATTAAGCATCATCTAGCACTGGCTTTGCATGTTCTGCTTTACAGTCTATTAAGCATAAGTTAGGACTGGCTTGGCTTATTTTATCAATGATTATACATGGATTAGCATTGTTTTTCCCTGTTTTACAGTAGATTAAGCATAAGTTTGCACATTTGTGCTTGTTTTGCCAATGATTATATATGGGTTATCACTGGTTTTGCCTGTTTTACTATTGATTGGCATGGTCCATTACTGGTTTGTCTTGTTTGACCACTCTTTAAGCATAACTACCTCCGGCTTGGCCTGTATAACTAATGCTTTTGCATGGATTAGGACAGTTTTTGCTGTTGTTTTTTTCCAATGAATAAGCATCATCTAGCACTGGCTTTACATGTTTCACCAATGATAAAGCATAGTTTATAGGGTTAGGGTTAAGGTTATAGATAAGGGTTATCAATGGTTTCGCCTGTTTTACCGTTAATTAAGAATGGGTAAGCACTGGTTTGGCTTGTTTTACCAATGATTATACATGGGATATCACGGGTTTTGCCTTTTCAACCATTGATTCTGCATGCTTTAGCATTGCTTTGACTTTTTGACTGCTGTTTACCTAACCCTTCTCAGTTTGTGTTTTGAAGTATATGGGAAAGATAGGATTAATTTGTAATAGGTATGTAAAAAAATATTTTCTGTTTACCGTTTGTCCACATTGGATTGAAACAGTCGTCGGTGATAAATTATGTTAGTAGTAACAATTATATAATTGATAACTGACTTATACCTTATGTATACTACCTTTTCCTTAATGGAAGGCAGTTGGGACCATTGCATTGTTTAAGGTATAATAAATGATTCTGATGATGGTGATGATGATGAATGATGATGATGATGATAACGATTTCTACAGTTGCAGTTTTATTATAGCAATTATAAATTGTCACAAAGTAAGATATGCATGATGTTGACCTTTGAATATCTTCTATAAAAGGGTTATCCTTTGGAAGTAAGGAATACACCACAGAACTGAAAAATATGGAGTGTGTCTGTTTTCTGGGCCAGACTAGCTAGTTTCGGCCAATTAGGCCTCATCAGTGACCCTCAGATATTTTCAAAATTCCACAATGGAAACATTGATCTCAAAGGACAAGAAACTATGGCCCATCAGGTTCTACATGTAGTGACCCTTTAGGACACCCTGGGGTGACCCATAACCCTAACCCTTGGATTACTCATCTGGATTACCCATTGGATCACCCGCTGATACCATGCCGCTTAATATGATTATGATATGGTTGCCCTTGTTGTTGGGAATGTTGGCTTTCTAAAACTCCTAGTTAAGCTTGAATGCAATAACCCAAACTGTAAAGACCAGCAGGGTTATCCTGGAATGACATACAAGTGCATCCAGGGTATCTTACTACAAAAAATCACCATTTAATCCTCTAAATCTGTGATGGAAATCCCATATATATCCAAATCATCCTGTCCCTACTCGTCCCGACTTGTTCTGTCCATACCTGTCCTGTCCTGTCCAGTCCTGTACCATCATTTCCCGTCCAGATCCTTCTCATTTGTCATTGTCATCTCATCCAGTCCCAGTTCTGGCCAACCTTGTCCGATCCTGTCTCAGGTCTGTCCCAACCTTATCCCATCCTGTCCCAAGGTCTGTCCCACACATCCTGTCACAGGGCCGTCCCAACCTTATCTTATACTGTACTAGGTCTGCCCTATCCTTATCCCATTCTGTCCCAGGTCTGCCCCAACCTTATCCCATCCGGTCCCAGGTCAGTCTCAACTTTATCCCATCCTATCCCAAGTCTGTCCCAACCTTAATCCGTCTTGTACCAGGTATGTCCCAGCCTGATCCCATCCTGTCCAAGGTCTGTCCCAACCTTATCCCATCCTATACATCTGTCCTAACCTTATATCATCCTGTCCCAGGTCAGACCCAACCTTATCCCATCCTGTCTCAGATCTGTCCTAACCTTATCCAAACCAGTCCTAGGTCTGCCCCAGCCTCGTCCAATCATATCCCAGGTCTTCCCCAACCTTATCCCATCTGTCCAAGGTCTGTCCCTTTCTTATCCCAACATGTCTCATGTCTATCCCAACCTTATCCTATCCTGTCCCAGGTCTGTCCCAGCCTTATCCGATCCTGTCACAGGTCTGTTCCAACCTTATCCCATCCTGTCTCAGGTTTCTTTAAGGTGGGGACAGATCTGGGACAGAATGGGATATGGTTGGGACAGACCTAAGACAGAATGGGATAAGGTTGGGACGGACCTGGGAGGGGGTGGGTGGAGCAGACCTGGGACAGGATGGGATAAAGTCTGAACAGACCTGGCACAGGACGGGTTAATGTTGGGACAAACCTTGGATTTCTCTCGTGGTTTCTTCGAAGATCCTTCAAGTGGCTTGATTTGAGCTTCCATATGCTCGATTCAACAACTACAAGATAAGCTTATCTTGGCATCACCCTACATGAATTAGCCATGTATAAGCTTCGGAGAGCGAAGTATCTTGTCCTAGCTTGGCTCAACATGACTTGAATTAACTACAAAAAGACTTTTATAAGCTTTAACAATGGATGGTCGCTAGTTAGGTAATCTAATATTTTTGTGTCTTATATTACAGATGTTATGTTTGACAGCGATTCCGACGAAGAAAATTGCCTGCTGGTTGACACCGGTATTGAAAATGCTAACGTGTTCAAGTCGTCTTGGTGTGATGATATTAAACTTTTTCTAAAACGCGATAGCTACCTTGGTGTTAGAGGAACAACTGTATCAGAGGAGGAGCTTGAGTTTTTGAACTTCAAATATGACATAGATGGTGTGAGCATCGTATGGAAAGACATAGGAAAAAGTTTGTTACTGGAATATTCACATATTGCCGTTGCCCCGAGAAATAATCTGGACATAAGGCCAATCTATTCTGTCGCAAAGAAACATTTCAATCTGAGAGAATATGGGCGGATTGGTTTGTCAAATTTGAGAGACGCTTGTGGCTTCCAAGTAATATATTCTGCAGGTTGGGAGACCTGGTTAGCGTTTGTGCCAAAAATAGGTAATGAAATATCATACACAAGGGAAATGCTTCGCAATATAACAATTGTAAATCTGAAAAGGTTTCTAACAGAGTTTCAGAAGCAAATTAAAAAATTACTTGACCTTGGTGTGGCCACAGATACGTTGGCCAAAAACAATTTAGAGGACTTGAAAAGAATGTTTGTATTACCTGGAGACCGACAGATTATATTATCCGTATTTCAAAAGTCTCTTGAATGCACCGATCTACTTACAAAGGGTTTGCGACCAATACTTTATTCGTTTCGATTCGGTGATAAATGTAGAACTCCAGTGAACTTACCTATTCTTGATGAGAGTGGTGTAGAGGACATCTGCGTACATGTAGGAATCAACATTAGTGATTATTTCCATGACATTCTTTGGTGCCGGCAAGGACTAAATAATGTAATAGGGAGACGCGGAAAACTAACATCTAGCTTATCATTCTTTGAGTGTGCAAATTTTCAATCTAATTTGGATGAAAGAGGGGTTGATATCGGAAGAAAAGTGCTAGACATTTGTCGTATCCCGGATAACATTAGATTTGTTCAGATGTATGCTGACACTCCACACCGTCGTCCTCGGACAATTGTTCACCCTGTGTCAGCTGCTGTGATTTTGGCTAATGGTATTCTTCGAGAGAACAGTCAAACGAAAGTAAATCAGGAAGCACAAAAGTATTTGTCTGAGATACTTAATAATTTTAATCAGCTCCGAGAAAGTAACTGCCGCATGGAGTTTGTGATGGGTTTAAATTCGGTGTGTGGGAATCTTGTTCCCTCAGAGTTAATTGATGAATTCAAACTTTGTCAGTTGCTAAAAGAAGAGCCAATGATTGTTCCGTTTGAACATAGTGGAAACGTCATCGGATGCATAAGACAAATCGGGCTTCATTTATATGAACAACTGAACGATATTTACAGAAAAAGCAGAGGTACAGCTGATAGTGTTGCCGTATGGGATGCTTTTCAATACGAGTGTGCAATAGAACGGATGTTATGGGGTGAACCTTTTTGTTTGACTTCACATATTTATTCTGTAAACCTTGGTGTAGGTTTAGGTCACCCTACACGCTGTTTGACAGACCAAAAAGGGTTTCTGTGTCTGGAAGACAGCTCGTCATGCTGTGTAGATGAAAATACCATGCCACCCCTGTCTATTTATTCAAAGAATACAACCGTACAAAGTCAAATTAAACGTGTCTTTGGACTTCACAATTACGTGGATTCTAGCCCAACTGTAGCTGGCCGAAGGGTTGTTATGTGTCTGTTGAAGGATTTACATGAGTCAGGAAAAGTGTTCCTTTGTTTCACAGATTTTTTGCTCATGCTAAAACAATCTTCAGGAAACGAGAATAAAAAGATTGTCGGCGGTATTAACATAAGGGATCTGGCCAAAAACCTTACTCGTTCTAGAAAGGTGAAATGGCCAATGGTTTTCGGCACAGTGAAAACATTGTTCAATAATGACGCTGAAAAGATGGTAAAGGTGTGTATTGAAGGAGTCCGTGCGTTAG
Source organism: Lucinisca nassula (assembly GCA_963580285.1). Taxonomy (NCBI): domain Eukaryota; kingdom Metazoa; phylum Mollusca; class Bivalvia; order Lucinida; family Lucinidae; genus Lucinisca; species Lucinisca nassula. The sequence continues at coordinate 139,922 of CAUZLF010000682.1, forward strand.
AACTTGGTTATTTTCCTGCGTTCCGTCAGAGTGATGAAAGCAGAAGTGAAGGATTAAACTGGCGGTACACTTACGGATTCTGGGTGTTAGCAGAAGAGGAGGGAAGAAATTATACTTATGAAATAGAAGCTGCAAGCTTACATACCCTTGTGCTTATGGAACTGGAAAAAATGAAAATTTGCCATACATCTCATTACGAAGGCAGTGTGTTTCCTTGGTTAAAAAGTGTCCTGGAGAAGATAGCTGAGAAAAACCTTAATAAGGAGGAAAAAACGCTTGTTCTAGCGTTTGTAACATGCGTGGCACTTCTAATGAATGGGTGTTATGTCGACTACCTGAACCTAAGTAGACTTGAGCGAAAATTGCCCCTAACACAGGTAATGTTGAGAATGCTTGAGGTGCAATGTAAGTTTAGGTTGGGTAACATCAACACATTTACACTATGGAGACTTCATCCCTCTATTCCTTACAAACTGAATCTTAAGAAAACATCTACAGTTAGTCAAAGTACACAACAAAATCAGGAGCAAGAAGATAAGATTAGAGATGAAAATGAACTTATCGGATTAGAAACGACCAATTCGGACACTGAGAATGCGGGACAGATTGAAATTATAAACAGCAGGCATACGCCAACTAATGAGTGTTTACATAAGGTAGTATGGAGTCCCGAAGAGTTGGTTATTTTGAAGGATGTTGTCTTTTCCTGTAGCGGGACAGGAGCACAAAGGTACAGATTATATCAACAGAAATGCCTGAAAAGAGGGATTCAAGATCGAACATTGAAAGCCTTCCTGCGAAAAGTAACAAGAATGTTTCCGAGACAGACAAAACATTAGAAGCAGTAAGTTTAAACTGATACTGGACAAGACGCAGCGCATACAGATCATGTGACATTTGTACGGACTGCTCCGATAAACATGCAAAAGTTTAAATGATTTCTTACTGCACATTGGACAAATGGGGCAAATACTTTGCACTGTAACCTTTCCTGAAATATAAACATTATTTGAAATAACTTTGCTTTGTTTGTTTTGATGTTTAACGTCACCGTCAACACTATTAATGTCATTTTGGAGACGTTGCTTCCAATTTTGTGGGACTTTTACCCGACATTGAGATGAAATGACATTTTCCGTGGAAGACTTACCTTCTAAACGGATTATTTGAAAAAAAAAAATACTTCATCATGTAATCATATAGACCATTTTCCGTGACGCCACACACCTGGTCAATACAGAGTTTTATCATATGACGTCGCGTCTGAGAGTGTAATATTTTCGATAATCCAATAGTGGATTAAATATGCAAATTAGCTAGATACGTCCCGTAACGTTACATATACGACGTCCTTTACGACGTCGCGTTTACTAATGGTGGAATACTGATATTTTTTGTAAACAATCGTGAATAAAATGCGTTTTAAATGTCATATGATAAATAGAATCTTGCATTCGTGCTCATGTATTATTGAATTTATTAAACTCGTTGAGGAAAATGGATAAAAAGCTCGGCAAGCCTCGCATTTTATCCCTTTTCCTCAACTCGTTTAATAAATTCAATAATACATGAACACTCATGTAAGATCCTCTATATCTATCTTACCGAGGGGTTACCGACGGTCGTATTCAATAGAAAACAACGAGAATTAAAGACATTTTAAACCGTAGCATAAATGTGAATAAAAGAAAAGTCTTCCCCAAAATGTCATTTTCTACTTAATCAAACATCCCGCGAACGATTTCTAACAATATTTTATGTTGTTTTTTTTTATTTCATAAAGTATGAAAATTTTACATAATTTGTCATCGATATTTGCACCATACTCATATTGACTTAAATTGCATTATTATCTGAATTTATCCAAATAAAAAACTAATTAATTCTCAAAACGAGTTGAAAATGATAATCTACCGATTTAAATGTAGGAGTTTAAATCTGTTTGGCTGCAAAATATGAATATTTTTGATTTTGTTTATTTCTATCCTAACTTAACCCCGCACTTAAGTAAACTCCGTGACGTAAATAATTAAAATTACATTTATTCATCTTTTGCAGCCAAACAATTACATTCTTAAAAATTTCGGTAACAAATCGTTTTAAAATTTATTATAATGATTATTTAGTAATTTCATATGGCTAAATAATACTGAGATTAACTCCGATATACATATATGTAGACTTTTATCCCCGCACTTGCGTAAACAACTCTTGACCCATGACGGGATTAAAGGTCTGTACGAGGAATAAAAAATTAATTCGTATTTTGCAACCAAAAATACTTAAATTCTTACAACTATCGGGAACAAATCGTTTTGAAATTCATTCTAATAATTATTCAGTTATTTCATATAGCTAAATTATACGTACTGAGATTAACGGCGATTTGATTCAAGTATCGTGTAAATATCGCCGACGAATTATGCAAGATTTGCTTAATATAACAAGTTGGAAATCATAAAAGGTTATTAGCAATCGTTGACACGATATATAAATGAGTAGAAACTGACAATTTGGGGAGGATAATTCTTTTATTTACAGTTATATCGCAGTTTAAAATCTCTAAAAACCGTTTATTTCTATACATTACGACTCGCAATAACCCCTTTGTAAATGTTGACCAGGTATTTGAAGTCACGGGAGAACGCTCTATATAATGTTGAAACAGGCAAACCTGATGCGACAATGTGCTTGGTTTCCGCGTGTACTTATTGAGAAATAAAAAGCACACAATTTGAAAATAGTAATGATAAGGAACTGATACAATCAAATCCCAAATTCTCCCCACAACATCACCAGGGAAAGAAGTCGAAACACCGAGTGACAACGACAAACAAAACGGACAACCGCCAAACCGAGTCAGCAGCTCTTTCCCAAATAAGTGGTGACTCAGATAACCAACCATAACCAAAAATGAAATACAAACATGACGGATATGGTCACTTTGTGTTTTTTGTTGCACCACCTATGCTGCAGGGCGTAGGCTACGTTTGAGACAATGTTTGAAGTAGAAGTAAAACAAAGGTCAGGAATCGATACAATTAATTTACTCCCCCCACCCAAGACACAACAAGGAAATAAACACAAACACGAAGCGACCAGACCATAATGGAAACCTTAACAGAGGAAGGCCAAAAGGACAGTTACTTTCCCACAAAATGGCCTAATGGCCATCTAAAATAAAAACACACATGTGATACAATAAGCAACAAACAATAACATAAATAAACCGCCACAGAAGAACCGCCTTGGAACGGTCAGTGGAAAGAATGCCACTGGGGGGCTAAAATCGATTTTACGTGGCCCCAATCCTCGCTCTTACTTCTGCAGCGGTATAGACATTAATTTTGTTTAGTCCGCATGAAGGCTTCCTAACTCATCAATGTAACATATACGAGAACATACAAATAAAAAACTAAAGAGATGAAACAAGGTTGAGGACTCGACAGCAAACAACAACAGAAATGCTGGAGCAAAAGAAACCAACAGTTAGACTCCGAGGGGCCCGACCGAATTGCATAATTATCGGTATATAAATAGACACCAACTAATAAAAAATACATTTCGATTCTTTCAAAATGTACAAAATATACCAAGTTGTTCAAAACCTTTTTTGAACTGTATCTTTTCTTGTCCTTTGGGATCTTTAATTCCCCGGGTAACACTGGGTAACCTACCATCATTGTCATCACCATTGTCATCATCCTCATCATGGTCTGTCATCCTCACGGTCATCTAAATTATAATTTTGACACGTTTAACTACAATTATAAGCAACTAACCATTTTATAACCGTCATCATTATCATCATCATTATTATCATCATCATCATTATTATCACCATCATCAGGAGCAGCAGCGCCATCAGCATCACCATAAACAACAACCTTCTATCACGTACATTCTTATCATAATTTTCAAAATGTTTACTACAAATATCAGCAATTTCACTTTTATAATCGGTATCATCATCAACATCATCCTCATCATCATCATTCTCATCATCATCATGATCATCATCATCATCATCCACATCCTGATCCTCATCCTCCTTCTCCTCCTCCTCCTCCTCATCATCATCATCATCATCATCATCCTCACCATCATCATCATCCTCATCATCATCATCATAGTCATCATCATCATCATCATCATCATCATCAACATCATCCTCACCATCATCATCATCGTCATCATCATCATCATCATCTTCATCATCATCATCATCATCACCACCCCATCATCATCCTCATCCTCCTCCTCCTCCTCATCATCATCATCATCATCATCATCATCCGCACCATCATCATCATAGTCATCATCATCATCATCATCCTCAACCTCCTCCTCCTCCTCCTCCTCATCATCATCATCTTCACCATCATCATCATAGTCATCAGTATCATCATCAACAACATAATAACCATCATCAATGGCAAAACTGGAGCTTTCCATTCAAGCTCAGAAATATACTTTTTTGCGGCCGAATGCGCAAGAAAAAATGCGCAACATTCGGTTGAACTATATACCCTAACCCTAACCCTAACCCTAACCCTAACCCTAACCCTAACCTAACCCTAACCCTAACCCTAACCCTAATTACGATCATCTTGACTGTGGCGACCAAAATTGTATATTCGCCGGCACTGCCGGTAGTGTGCAGGAAATTTCAGGGTTATATTTCATACATCTAGCCCCTGAATTTGAAAGACAGATATGCTTTAATGGCAGCCATTAAATGGCCATTTGAGTACATTTAATGTCATGTTCAATCCTGTATTCTTGGCCGTACATCCTATGTTTTTGAAGGGTTAGAAGTCACATTTTGGTTGACCTAGGTTATAGGATGACGTCACCCTAACCCTGAGCATCCTCAACAAAACCCTCCAGTCCTTCTAAATGTTCACCAGGTTGAGGGCCAGTCCAGGGAGGTTAGGCACCCCTAGAAGAGGGGTATCCTACTTCAATCCGGTACCAAAGTATGAATTTTTATGGTAGAGATATGAACTTTATATGGTGTGTTAGGACTTTAGAGACACTCATTCATACAAAGTCTCATGTCCCTCGCATTGTCGGTTATCGAGATATCACTTGTCAAAGTGTAAATTTTGATAAGGAAAACTTTTTTGGCATTTTTGGGTCATGTCCAATTTCTTTGTCCAATTTTGAACTTCAATATATCAATCAATTTTAAAGATATTTTCAAATGTTAGGCATCGTTGAAAAGCCATTTTATTGGACTCTAAAATGTTGGAAACTACGAATTTTTATCTTTTCCAGCAGCTAAGATATTACTGGTTAAACAACCATGGGGTCATTTCTGGATGATTTTGTCTTGAAATAGGGGGTACCCAAGAACAATCGCTTGTAACTTCTTGCATAAAGCATATCTTTTCAAACAAAGTATATATTCGTAGAGAGTAGATCCCGGTCTTCAATTCCATCTAGATGTGCAGGGTCGTAACTGAGATTTAAGACCTCAAAATTCTTCCCGAACATGTTCAATTTTTGCGGACGAAAAAGGCCATTGCAAAGATATATAAGGAAATGACAAAGTCTATAGCCTCGAAAACTGGAGAAGGGTTCCCGGATCTTTTTACGGGGTTTGAACGGCCTGGGATAGGACCTTAATACCTGTAAATATCTCCTCGCTACTCTACCAATTTAGTCTGTTATTTGGCATAAATGGATTGTTGGGCACCCTAGCAAATCCTTTGTCTCACAGAGGTCCTGCAGAATTGGGCAACAGTTTTATCATATTTTTTTGCAGAGATGTAGGCCTACAAGATACATGGAAACACGAGATGATTGCTCAACTTTTAAGCGATATAGCCCAGGGTGAATATAACCAACTCTTTAGACCTGTTACTTGACTCTGCGGCGGGTGGGGTAAAGTTTTTCTGCATGGTTGAGAAGTCATAAATATCCTTAATAACTCTTTCAAGTTTCAAGCAAATATCTCATATTACTGATTTTTTAGAATTTTTTTAATATTTCACATGTGTACATATATGGATATTTGTACATAACTTCAATGCCCCGTATCTCAGTAGGGGCTCTATATTTTCTTTCTTTCTATATATCTACAGAAACTTCAGACCAATGTCTACTTGCAGCATATTTCAAAACAATCCTCCTTAGCCTGTAAAAGTTTTTATAACGTTTTGAAGATGAGCCTCCCCTAAGTCCATAGGTCTTTTTCAACTGAAGCTGCAGCTATACTTCCACTGAATATTTGTAATTTGCTGTTACACTTGTAAAGTGAATGCGCAGATGTACTTACAGGAAAAAAAACATGCCGCTAGCTCAAATTATAACGGAGATATTAAATGCTCATGGGTACCTATATTTGCAGTTGCACATAGAAAATGCAGTTGCAGGTATAGATATGTAGGCCAATAAATGGCGATGTCGGGCCACCTGAGGCCGTTTGAGGCCAATAATAGGCATCCCCCAGATTTCGGTGAACTTAGAATTTTGGCCCAAAATGGGCCCACACAGCGTAAGGTACTCATTTTCAGACCCTCGATGTGTGATCGTGTGACGGGCTAACAGTGCTTATCTTTCACAGTTGTAAAGTCCGGTATCCAGAGAATAGAACTAGGTCAAATTTGTTATACTATAAAGCAGGAATTGTTTGATATATCACTTTGAAGTTGCTTGTCCACGTCATGTGGGAGGCCAGGCCCTCTGTGTTC
>CAUZLF010000683.1:0-10717 GCA_963580285.1 Lucinisca nassula
TGTTTAGTGTGTTACGACGCAGTGAACACTAAGGATGGCACAGTTAATCGGATAATCGATTAATTAATCGATAAATTCAACAAATGTGATAATCATTACTGATTTGCTTGTAATCGATTATTTGATAAGTACAATTTACTACCCAAATTTGTGCCTAAAATAGCAGCAAGCAGTGAAGACCCTGATGAGACGTCGCGTTCTGCGGCGTCTCATCTTGGTCTACACTGTTTGCTTAGGCCTGTCTGTTCAAATACATATGGTAAACTACAAAAAGAAATTGTAGGTATCAGCCAGACAGTTAACGCTATGACCAAATCTTCAGTGATTACTAATCGACTGTCGATCACAATGGCAGGACTGATAACCGATTATCTTTTCAGCTCCGATTAGCCAGCTCTAGTCAACACTGTTAAAGTCGGGTCGATTAGGTTACCTAACCTCACTTTTCCAGAGCAGCTTTATACATACACATACATGTAAACGGTTTGCAAGACCATTCTTTCGTCAGAAACCGACAACTGACCCCTTTGGATCAGCAAAATAGTTAGAATGGCCGCATGAAATATCTTATGATTAATCTTTACGAACGAACGTTGCCAACAAGGCGGGGCTCGTGATCACCCTCGGTCGTGCATCCGACTGAGGCACCGAGTCCGACTTAACGTAAGAATTATGGGATACCTGTATTCAAAATTATTATTTGGGGTGGTAAATCGGCGGTTTTACGGTCGGAAATTTCGTTTTAATGCGACGCGTCAGCGTAGCCGTAAAACGAATTTTGCAACCGTAAAACCGACGACGTACCTCCCCAAATGAGAATTTTGCAATACAGGTATCACCATTCTAGTATACTTATTCGGTTGTTTTGTTAAAAAAAAATAGTATTTTCTACAAATCGACAAGCACTGTAGGCTTTTTAAAACCAAATGCCAGCTATTGTAATTTGTAAAGCGACGTTACGTGATTACGTTCAGTTTGTGACAGTATATCGTGGAATATACTATTGCATTTTTAGCTCACCAGAGCCGAAGGCTCCGGGGGAGCTTATAGGATAGGCAGTTGTCCGTCGTCATCGTCGTCCTCTGACGTTATTAAGCCATCTACTATCTGCCATATGATTTTTGACCTACTGGTCATTGTTATTGTTTGCCATGGAAACCAAAATGCAAAACATAGAAGAAAAAAAAATAAATAAAAAATAAAAAAAATTAAAATCATCTCCTCACAAACCATATGCTCTATGAGGCTGAGTCTTTATGGAAGTATTCACCATATTTGCCTCAACATGTTTTACGTTTTTCATGAAATTCGGCTCTTTAGATCGGTTGCTATGGCAACTTAGAGTTTCCATTGACTTATAATGGGGAAAACTAAAAAATTGCATTTACTGCCAAGCCATTGCAGATATATTTTGATAAAAGTGTTATAGAAATGTTCCTTAAGCAATCTACTATCTGCCACATGATTTTAGGTCTACTGCTCATTTTTATTGTTTGCTATGGAAACCAAAATGCAAAAAATAGAAAAATTTTTTTTAAAAAATAATCTCCTCAGAAACTCTATGCTCTATTAGGCTGAGATTTTATAAAAATAGTCAGCATATTTGCCTTAACAGGTTTTTAGTGTGTGTTTTTTTTTTATGAAATTCTGCTCTTTTAGTTTGGTTGCTATGGCAACTAAGAGTTTCCATTGACTTATAATGGTGAAATTAAAAAAAAAAAAATGCATTTACTGCCAAGCCTTTGCTGATATTTTGAAACATAAATATTCTTTAAGCAATCAGCTATCTACCCTATGATTTTATGTCAACAGCTCCCTTTTATTGGTTGCCATGGAAACCAAAATGTCCGAGAATATAAAACAAGAGGGCCAAATGGCCCTATATCGCTCACCTGTGTACCAGAAAACCATTAATAATGTTTTAGGAATGCCCATCGGGCTTGAAGAAATAGACTGGGCTACATGGTTCTTCTATGCAGAGCTGTAACCGACCACATATGAGAACTGGTAAACGGGTTTTAAGCCTGCCCAGGAAAAGTGGTGCCAGTTGGACCGTCCATGCATAATGACCCTATTGGTTTCATTGGGTGGAAAGGGCTTAAGATATAATTTCATCTCGATGTCGGGGAAAAGTCCCACAAATCTAGAAGCAACGTCTCCAAAATGACATACACTGTGCTGACGAGGATGTTAAACCTCAAATCAATAAACAAAGGCAGATAAGTCCAAAGTTGTTTGTCTCACTCAGCCGAAATTCAAACTCTATGTAGAGTGTATGTCCCGCCTGATTATCTGCAAGTTTGATGAAGATCAGATCAGAAATGGCGGAGAAAATAGGTAACGTCGTTTTTCCATTGTAAGTCTATGGGAAAATTGTTCGCGCTCTAAGGGCTGTAACTGCAAAACCGAATGTCAGGTACAAGCCAAATTTAAACTCATCTGAGGTTTTATGCTTGTTTTCGTTTACTGAAAGTTTCAAAAGGATCAGATTAGAAACGGCTAAGAAAAGGTGAAGACACTATTTTTCACTAATATTTATGCTCAAGGGCAGGTGATTCGAAAGCCTTTTGTCTCATGCGGCCCAAATTCGAACTAAACATGGACTGTAAGCTCCTTCTGGTTATCTGGAAGTTTGATGAAGGTCAGGTTAGAAATAGCCAAGCAAAGTTGGAGACATCGTTTTCCCATTGTAAGTTTATCGGAAAATTTTTCACCCTCAAGGGGATGTAACTGGAAATCCGGTGGTCAGATTCAAGCCAAAATCGAACTCATTATAGATTATATGCTTATCCTCGTTTACCAAAAGTAATAATAAATCAGATCAAAAACGGTTGCGGAAAGCTGGATACACCATTTTTCGCTAATATTTATGCTCAAGGGCAGGTAACTCAGAGGTCATTTGGCCTACGTGGCCCAAATTCAAATTCATCTTAGACTGTATGCCCCTTCTGGTTATCTGCAAGTTTGATGAAGATCGGATCAGAAATGGCTGAGAAAAAGTGGAGACGTCGTTTTCCTCATTATAAGTCTATGGGAAAATTTTTCACGCTCGAGGGGATGTAACAGGAAAACCGCTGGTCAGATTCAAACCAAATTCGAACTCGTCCGAGACTTTATGCTTGCCCTCGTTTATGAAAGTTACAAAAAGATCAGATCATAAACGGCTGAGAAAAGATGGAGACACCATTTTTTCACTTATATTTATGTTCAAGGGCAGGTAACAACAAAGCTGTTTGTCCCGTGCAGCCCAAATTCGAACTCGACGTAGACTGAAAGCCCCTCCTGGTTATCTGCAAGTTTGATGAATATCTGATCAGAAATGGCCGAGAAAAAAATTGGAGCCGTCATTTTCCCCATTATTAGTCTATGGGACCTTTTTGTTTCCATGGCAACCACAGTTCGGATCAAAACTGGTCCAAAACCTAATGCAGTCAATCCCCCAATCCAGTGATGCTGCATATAAAATTTGATTGGGATTGGCCAGCCAGTCACTTAGATATTTAAGTTCGAAGGTGTGGACAACGGACGGATGACGGACGACGGACGGACGCCGGATGCCTACCCATACTATAAGCTTACCTTGTGAGCCTACGGCTCATGTGAGCTAAAAAGATCCGAGCATAAACGGCTGAGAAAAGCTGGAGGCATCATTTTTCACTTATATTTATGCTCAAGGGCAGATAACTCCAAAGCTGTTTGTCCCGTGCAGCCCAAATTTGAAATCGACGTAGACTGTAAGCCCTTCCCGGTTATCTGCAAGTTTGATGAAGATCAGATAAGAAATGGCTGAGAAAAAGTGGAGACGTCGTTTTCCCCATTATAAGTCTATGAGAAAATTTTTCACGCTCAAGGGGATGTAACTGGAAAACTGCTAGTCAGATTCAAACCATATTCGAACTCGTCCGAGATTTTATGCTTGTCCTCATTTATGAAAAGTCACAAAAAGATCAGATCATAAACGGCTGAGAAAAGCTGGAGACACAATTTTTCACTTTTATTTTATGCTCAAGGACAGGTAACTCCAAAGCTGTTTGTCCCGTTTGGCCTAAATTCAATCTGGACGTAGACTGTAAGCCCCTCCTTGTTATCTGCAAGTTTGATGAAGATCGGATCAGAAATAGCTGAGAAAAAGTGGAGACGTCGTTTTCACAATTATAAGTATATGGGAAAATTTTTCACGCTCAAGGGGATGTAACTGGAAAACTGCTGGTCAGATTCAAACCAAATTTTAACTCGTCCGAGATTTTATGCTTGTCCTCGTTTATAAAAGGTGACAAAAAGATCAGATCATAAACGGCTGAGAAAAGCTGGGGACATCATTTTTCACTTATATTTATGCTCAAGGGCAGGTAACTCCAACGCTGTTTGTCCCGTGCAGCCCAAATTCATACTCGACGTACAATGTAAGCCCCTCCTGGTTATCTGCAAGTTTGAAGAATATCGGATCATAAATGTCCGAGAAAAAGTGGAGACGTCGTTTTCCCCATTATAAGTCTATGGAACATTTTTGTTTCCATGGCAACCAGAATTCCAATCTGATCAGCCCCAAAACAATATGGAGCCTTTCCCCCTACCTGATGATGCTTCTCGTGAAATTTGATCAAGATTGGCCATGGGGTATTAGAGATATACTTATTTGATATTGTTTACGGACGCACGCACGGACGCACGCACGACGGACAAAATGTGATCACAAAAGCTCACCTTGTCACTACGAGACAGGTGAGCTAAAAAGAAACACGAACAAATTCATCTTCCCAGAAACCATATGGTCAATGAGGCTGAGACTTTATGGTCAGATTCAAGCCAAAATCGAACTCATTAGGGATTTTATGCTTATCCTCGTTTACCAAAAGTAATAAAAAAATCAGATCAAAAACGGTTGCGGAAAGCTGGATACACCATTTTCGCTAATATTTATGCTCAAGGGCAGGTAACTCAGAAGTCATTTGGCCTACGTGGCCCAAATTCAAATTCATCTTAGACTGTATGCCCCTCCTGGTTATCTGCAAGTTTGATGAAGATCGGATCAGAAATGGCTGAGAAAAAGTGGAGACGTCGTTTTCCTCATTATAAGTCTATGGGAAAATTTTTCTCGCTCGAGGGGATGTAACAGGAAAACCGCTGGTCAGATTCAAACCAAATTCGAACTCGTCCGAGACTTTATGCTTGCCCTCGTTTATGAAAGTTACAAAAAGATCAGATCATAAACGGCTGAGAAAAGCTCGAGACACCATTTTTTTCACTTATATTTATGCTCAAGGGCAGGTAACAACAAAGCTGTTTGTCCCGTGCAGCCCAAATTCGAACTCGACGTAGACTGTAAGCCCCTCCTGGTTATCTGCAAGTTTGATGAATATCTGATCAGAAATGGCCGAGAAAAAAATTGGAGCCGTCATTTTCCCCATTATAAGACTACGGGACCTTTTTGTTTCCATGGCAACCACAGTTCGGATCAAAACTGGTTCAAAACCTAATGCAGTCAATCCCCTAATCCAGTGATGCTGCATATAAAATTTGATTGGGATTGGCCAGCCAGTCACTTAGATATTTAAGTTCAAAGGTGTGGACAACGGACGGATGACGGACGACGGACGGACGCCGGATGCCTACCCATACTATAAGCTTACCTTGTGAGCCTACGGCTCATGTGAGCTAAAAAGATCCGAGCATAAACGGCTGAGAAAAGCTGGAGGCTTCATTTTTCACTTATATTTATGCTCAAGGGCAGATAACTCCAAAGCTGTTTGTCCCGTGCAGCCCAAATTTGAAATCGACGTAGACTGTAAGCCCCTCCCGGTTATCTGCAAGTTTGATGAAGATCAGAAAAGAAATGGCTGAGAAAAAGTGGAGACGTCGTTTTCCCCATTATAAGTCTATGAGAAAATTTTTCACGCTCAAGGGGATGTAACTGGAAAACTGCTAGTCAGATTCAAACCATATTCGAACTCGTCCGAGATTTTATGCTTGTCCTCATTTATGAAAAGTCACAAAAAGATCAGATCATAAACGGGAGAGAAAAGCTGGAGACACAATTTTTCACTTATATTTTATGCTCAAGGACAGGTTACTCCAAAGCTGTTTGTCTCGTGCGGCCTAAATTCAAACTGGACGTAGACTGTAAGCCCCTCCTTGTTATCTGCAAGTTTGATGAAGATCGGATCAGAAATAGCTGAGAAAAAGTGGAGACGTCGTTTTCACAATTATAAGTATATGGGAAAATTTTTCACGCTCAAGGGGATGTAACTGGAAAACTGCTGGTCAGATTCAAACCAAATTTTAACTCGTCCGAGATTTTATGCTTGTCCTCGTTTATAAAAAAGTGACAAAAAGATCAGATCATAAACGGCTGAGAAAAGCTGGAGACATCATTTTTCACTTATATTTATGCTCAAGGGCAGGTTACTCCAAAGCTGTTTGTCCCGTGCAGCCCAAATTCATACTCGACGTACAATGTAAGCCCCTCCTGGTTATCTGCAAGTTTGAAGAATATCGGATCAGAAATGGCCGAGAAAAAGTGGAGACGTCGTTTTCCCCATTATAAGTCTATGGAACATTTTTGTTTCCATGGCAACCAGAATTCCAATCTGATCAGCCCCAAAACAATATGGAGCCTTTCCCCCTACCTGATGATGCTTCTCGTGAAATTTGATCAAGATTGGCCATGGGGTATTAGAGATATACTTATTTGATATTGTTTACGGACGCACGCACGGACGCACGCACGACGGACAAAATGTGATCACAAAAGCTCACCTTGTCACTACGTGACAGGTGAGCTAAAAAGAAACACGAACAAATTCATCTTCCCAGAAACCATAAGGTCAATGAGGCTGAGACTTTATGGAAATATTCACCATTTTTGCCTTAATTTTTTTTTTTATATTATCATTTTACTTGTTTCCCTTGCAGGTAAAGTCTGGTACATTTGTACTATTTCTGTTTCAGGGAAGAAAGGCTGGTGAATTAATGCTATTTCACTACAGGGAATATGACTGTGGCATAAAAGGCTGTCGAATAAGTGTTATTTCTGTTTCAGGGAAGATGACTTTGGAAAAAGGCGTGCGACTTAAGTTTTTTTCTGTTTCAGGGAAGATTGCTGTGGATATTAGGGCTTGTGAATTTGTGTTATTTCTGTTTCAGGAAGCTGACCGTGAATAATAGGGCTGGCGATCCTGTGTTATTTCTGTTCCTGGGAAGATGACTGGATATTAGGGTTGCTGAATTTGTTTCAGGGAAGATGACTCTGGATAATAGGGATTACAAATTTGTGTACTTTATGTTTCAGGGAAGATGACTTTGGATAATATGGGGCTGGCGAATTTGTGTTATGTCTGTTTCAGGGAAGATGACTGGATAACAGGGTTGGCGAATTTGTGTTACTTTTGTTCCAGGGAAGATGACTGTTGAAAATAGAGCTAGCGATTTAGTGTTATCCCTGTTTCGGGGAAGATGACTTGATAGTAGGACTGGTGAATTTGTGTTATTTCTATTTCAGGGAAGATGACTGTGGATAATAGGACTAGCGAATTTGTGTTATTTCTGTTTTAGGGAAGATGACTGTCGAAAATAGGGCTGGTGAATTTGTGTAATTTTTGTTTCAGGGAAGATGACTGTGGACAATAGGGCTTGCGAATTCGTACTATTTCTGTTTCAAGGAAGATGACTACGTGGATTATAGGGCTTGCCAAATAGTGTTATTTCTGTTTCAGGGAAGATGACTGTGTGGATAATAGGGCTTGCCAATTATTGTTATTTCTGTTTCAGTGAAGATGACTGTGGATAATAGGGCTTGCGAATTTGTGTTATTTCTTTTTCAGGGAAGATGACTTTGGTTAATAGGGATTGCGAATTTGTGTTATTTCTGTTTCAGGAAAGATGACTTTGGATAAGAAATATAAAAAGTGATGCCGGGCTGTGATCCCGAGGGACGGATTTTCTATCCACCCCTCACACCCATAAAAACTAGAGATAGCGACCAGTGGGTCACGTATACCCCCGGCCAGTGCCACCCTCTGATATATCTTTCGAGCTTGTATGTAATATGAATGAAGTCAAGAAGCTATAAGAATCTATAAATGTGCTTGTAAAAGCTAAACCAAACATAAAATTTCTAAATGGATCAAGGGAGCGAGGGATCAAAGTTAATGAAGCAGCAGGGTGGGGTATGCATGAATGAAATCTTTGGACTGGTATGCAACATTGATGCAAGTAGAATTGAATTTTTCTTAGAGTTTAGTACATACAGACATCTATAAACTTTGTCATAAAACTTTAACCAAATGTAAAATTTCTAAGTCCGTGACCTTGAGGTCAAGGTCACCATGGGTGGGTGGGGGGTGGGGTGGGGGGGGGGGCAGGGACATGCATCACGAAATCGTTTATCAAATATGAAGAGAATCTAACATGTGGTTACAGAGATATCAGCAATGAAAAAGGTTTAACACAAAACTTTGACGTAAAAGTAGATGAACAGACAGACGGACAGACAGACAGCCCACCCAGGGGCTTGACCCAGGAGCTTAGATATTCCATATGAAAGGTAATGCTATAGAGATATCCTTTACCAAACATGAAGAGAATCTAACATGTGATTATGAGCTGTCAAAAAGGTTTAACGCAAAACTTTGACGTAAAGGTTGACGAACGGTGGGACGGACGGAAGTACGAACGAACGAACTAACTAACGAACGAATGAACGAACGAACGAACGAACAAACGAACGAACGAACAAACGGACGAACGGACGGAAAGACGAAAACTATATACCCCCTGACATACTTCGTATGCCGGGGGTATAATAAGGAAGATAACTGGATAATAAGGCTGGCAAAGTTGTGTTATGTCTGTTTCAGGGAAGATGATCGTGAATAATAGGGCTGACAGATTAGTGTTTTGTCTGTTTCAGGGAAGATGACGTCCAGGAAAAATCCGTTCCGAGGGTCACAGTCCGGCATCACGAGGCTTGCCGAGTGATGCCGGACTGTGAACCAGAGGGACGGATTTTCTATCCACTCCTCACACCCATAAAATAAGGAAGATAACTGTGGATAATAGGGCTGGCAAAGTTGTGTTATGTCTATTCCAGGGAAGTTGACCGTGAATAATAGTGCTGGCAGATTAGTGTTATTTCTGTTTCAGAGAAGATGACTGTGGATAAAAGGACTTTTTAACTTAGTTTCTCCGGGTCCAATTACTTTTAGAATAGATACCTTGTACGGGCATCCCCTTACTGTTTTGTACCCATCGTTTTCAACATTTGCATGTGTATTCTGCATGGTAATAGGGCGTGTATGTGCTTTGGATATAAGTGTTAGATAATTTCTTGTCACCTTTTCCGCATTAGGAACTTAGTTACTTTCTATCTATAGACTGTGGGTACCTCATAATTCCTATATTTATTTCTTCTACCTGAAATAAACATTAATTTTTGGGGTGAGGCAAGTTGGGCGCAGATACGATCTTTGCCTCCACTTCTATATTCTATTTAGTAGGAATGTACGGTCCTTTCAGGATCATTTCACTAATCTTATATCAAGCCGTCAGTAACGGGCGCAAACTGGGTTACCAAGAGAAATCAAACATCTTCCATGGGCCTTCTTGGCCTATTGGGTAATAGAAGAATCTTACCTGGGTGTGAGGGGTGGATATAAAAATCCGTTTCGAGGGTCACAGTCCGGCATCACGAGGCTCGCAGAGTGATGCCGGACTGTGATCCCGAGGGACGGATTTTCAATTCACCCCTCATCCCATGTTAGATTCTTTTTCTTGCATACCTTTCATTTTTGAGCGTTGGGTCACTTCGGTTGTCGCCGTCCGCCAAGTTGTGATTTTAGTGACGTCACTTAACGTGCTGTGACGTCAACTTTAACGACGGTGCATATGGGGTTGTATTAAAACACGCGAGAATATTCGATTTTTGACCTGTCCCTGGGTAAGAACACCAGGGTAAGAATATAAGAATCTTATATGGGTGTAATGGGTGGATTGAAAAATACGTCCCGAGGGACACTGTCTGGCATCACGAGGCTTGCCGAGTGATGCCGGACAGTGATCTCGAGGGGCGACTTTTTCTATCCACCCCTCACACCCATATTGGATTCTTTTTCTTGCATACCTTCCATTTCTATTGCGAATTTTTAATGATGCTGTCACTTCGGTTACCGACGTCCGCCATTTTGTGATGACACAACAGGAATGTTTAGTGACGTCACGTATGACGACGCTGCGCACGAGGTTGTAATCAACCAGTGCATTTATCAAACACGCGATTATATTCGATTTGGGGTCGGAACACCAGAGTCAGAACATAAATTTCTATCCCAGGGTAAAATCACGGATTTCCCTGTCTGGTGTGCAAGAATATATGAATCTTACATGGGTTTGAGAGGTGGATGGTAAAATCCGTCCCGTGGGTCACTGTCCGGCATCACGAGGCTTGCCGAGTGATGCCTGACAGTGATCCCGAGGGACGGATTTTTCTATCCACCCTTGACACCCATGTAAGATTCATTTTCTTGCATACATTCCATTTATGGGCGTGGAGTCACTGCGGTTGCCGACGTCCGCCATATTGAGATGAAACTACAGTGATGTTTAGTGACGTCACGTAACATGCTGTGACGTCAACCTTAACGACGGCGGGAATGAGGTCGTATTCAACCAGCGCATTTATCAAACTGACGAGAATATGCGATTTTTACCCTGTCCCTGGGTA
>CAUZLF010000683.1:10740-36837 GCA_963580285.1 Lucinisca nassula
TTAGGCATTCAACGTGGACCCAGATCGGACTGCTCCCAAGGCGCCAACTGTGTTTGCAACATGAGTTTTACAGAAACAGCAGACAGCAAAGCAGATGAAAATTATTGTGATTGTTATGTTAAGGGTTAGGGCTCAATAAATATCAATAAATAGTAATTAAAAAAATCTCGTAATGAACACTCTTGGCACCTCCACTTTATATCAAGGGTGTCGCCGCGGCACTTTGTATTTATTTCTCAAAAGCGGATTATGGGTACATGTCCGAATCCTTTCGAAAGTGGTATTCTTCGAAATCGCCTTAAATGGCGGCTCCAAAGAGAGCCCATAGTCGTCGTTTGGAAAAAGAATATAAGAATCTATCATGGCTGTTAATGTAGGATAAGGAAATCTCACCCTTGGGATCTGAATTTCAACCATGGGGACGAGGCAGCCTCGTCCCTGGTTGAAATTCAAACCCCTTGGGTGAGATTTCCCGATCCTACATGATCAATCATGATGGATTCTTTTATTCTTTACAGATGCTCTGTTAAGAGAGGCATGGACCATAATCTTATCTATTATATAGATATAAGTCCGAGTAAAAATCGTCCTGATACCACTTGATATCAGGGACCAGTTGGTCAAAGCATCGTTAGCTGAACGAGCTCGTCAGTGGTCAAAAGGTTAATTATTCTAGTATGTACAACATGCAATCTAGTATACTGTTTGCTGAAAAAAATGTGAGCAGCCTTTGTAGCCTTTGCAAAAGAAAACAAGAGGCCCATGGGCCACTATGCTCACCAGAGCTCAGGGGGCACTGCCGACTGGCAGCGAAGTATTTTAATTAGCCATGGGAGCCCTGCGCCCAAGGATGCTACAGATAAAATTTGGACCCAATCAGCCTAGTGGCTTCAGAGGTCTGATGTCGCTTGAATGTGTTGTTGCAGGACAACAGATGACAACTGACAATTTCCCATCCGTGGCACCCAATAGGCCTAAAAGAACAATATTAAAGGAACATTTCTATGTAAGTTTGACAAAATATCTTGAAAGGCATAAATGTCATTTTTCAATTTTCCCCCATTATAAGTCAATGGAAACTCTTAACTTGCCATGGCAAACAAACCAAAGAGCCAAATTTCATAAACCGGAGCTCAGATGGGCATTGCCCAATGACAGACATGTATTTTAACATGGTATGATTTTAATCTACCAATTGTAAAGTCTCCCAATTCCCAAATGAGCACTCATGTGGACTGTATCTGAAATATTAGGTGTTTTATATAGTAGAGAGGGTGTGGCATGAACCCAATGGAGCCCTGGTTGGTGCCACTAAATGTGTCTTATAAAAAAGAACAGAGACATATATGGTTTAGCGGTGGGATATGTATGGCTCCTGAGATGTAAGGCCTTTTAAGCAGTGGAGGGATTCGGGCATGGTGGATTCCAGAAAAGCCCAAGATTGTTGCAACCTAATGCTGAACAGTTTCTGAGATATGAGGCCCTTTTATGAAGTGGATGGGAGAGAAATGGCCCCTGCAGACCCCAGAAGATGGGTTGACTGAATGTGTCTAATAACAATGAACAAGAATATATGTGATTATGTGGTGGGGATTTGAATAGTTTCTGAGATATATGGCCTATTATGAAGTGGACTCTTATCATAAGGAACAAGAATATATATGGTTAAGGGGTGGGGATCTGACCGGTTTCTGAGATATATGGCTTTAAATGAATGGGGGGTGGGGGGCATGCTGGTGTCACTGATTGCATCTTATCATAAGGAACAAGAATATATATGGCTTAGGGGTAGGGTTCTGAACAGTTTCTCAGATATATGGTCTTTTGTGAAGTTGAAGAATGGAGCATGCCCGGGGGAGCCCTGGGGATCCCTATGTTGGTGTCACTGAATGTGTCTTATCACAAGGAACAAGAATTTATATGGTTTACGGGCGGGGATCGGTAAGGTTTCAGGAATATTTGGCCTTTTATGAAGTGGAGGGGGTGGGGCATGACCCCGGCACATCCCGGGGGACATTCAGCTTGGTGTCGCTGAGTGCCTCTTATCATAAGGAACAAGAATATATATGGTTTAGGGGTGGAGATCTGAATGGTTTCTGAGATAAATGGCATTTTATGCAGTGGAGGGGTGGGGCATGTCTCCGGCACATCTGGGTGGACCCCCCAGGTTGTAGTCACTTAATGCTTCTTATCATAAGAAACAAGAATATATATGGTTTTGGGTGGGGATTTGTAAGGTTTTGGAATATTTGGCCTTTTATGAAGTTTTGTTTGTTTGTTTGATTTGAGGTTTAACATCCCCGTCAACACTGTAAAGGTCATTTCGGGGATGTTGCTTCCAATTTTGTGGGACTTTTACCCGACATTGAGATGAAATGATATCTCAAGCCCTGCCGCCCAATGAAACCAATAGGGTTTATTAGCATGGACGGTCCGCCTCGCACCGCGGTGCCTGGACAGGCTTAGATCCTCTAAGCGGTTTACCAGTACTAGTGTGCGGGCCAAATTCAGCTCTGCGTGGAAGCATCATGCAGCCCATATATTTCTTCAAGCCCCTATGGGCGGGGGCCAACCTTTTATGAAGTGGAGGGGGTTGGGAATGTCCCCGGCACATCCTGGGTGTCCCCCAGTTTGTTGTCAGTGAATGCAACTTATCATAAGGAACAAAAATATATTTCATTTAGGGGTTTGGATCTGTTAGGTTTCTGGAATATTGGGCCTGTTGTGAAATGGAGGGGTGGGGCATGGCCCAGGCACATCCTGGGGGACCCCCAGGTTGGTGTCACTGAGTGCATCTTATCATAAGAGACAAGAATATATACACTTTACGGGTGGGGATGTGAATGGTTTCTGAGATAAATGGCATTTTAAGAAGTGGAGGGGGTGGGGCTTGTCCCCGGCACATTGGCAGGTTGGTGTCACTTAATGCATCTTATCATAAGGAACAAGAATATATATGGTTTAGGGGTGGGGGTCTGTAAGGTTTCTGAGATATAAGGAATTTTATGAAGTACTGGGGGCGGGGAATGGCCCCGGCACAACCTACAGGACCCCCAGGTTGACATAAAAACATATTACTGTGAGAAGTTTACTAAAGGAACATTTCTATGAAAGTTTTGTCAAAATATCTGCAAAGGCTTTGTAGTTAATGCCAGTATGTAGTCTATGGAAAATCTAAGTTGCCATAGCAACCAAACTAAAGAGCCGAATTTCATAAAAAACACAAAACCTGTAAAGGCAAATATGGTGAATATTTTCATAAACTCTCAGCCTCTTAGAGCATACGGTTTCTGAGAGGATGATTTTTTAAGTATTTTTTTTTTCTTTTTTTTTTTTCAATTTGGTTTCCATGGCAACCAATACAAATGAGCAGTAGGCTTAAAATCATATGGCAGATAGTAGATTGCCTAAGATATATTTCTATGAAAGTTTTGTCAAAATATCTGCAGCGGCTTGGCAGCAAATGCCATTTTTCAATTTTCCCCATTATAAGTCTATGGAAAATTTAAGTTGCCATAGCAACCAAACTCAAGAGCCGAATTTCATAAAAAAACACAAAACCTGTAAAGGCAAATATTGTAAATATTTTCATAAACTCTCGCCTCATAGAGCATACGGTTTCTGAGGAGATGATTTTTTAAGTATTTTTTTTCTGGTTTTTTTTTTTTTTTTTTTTTTTTTCAATTTGGTTTCCATGGCAACCAATACAAATGAGCAGTAGGCCTCAAAGCATATGGCAGATAGTAGATTGCCTAAGGAATATTTCTATGAAAGTTTTGTCAAAATATCTGCAGCAGCTTGGCAGTAAATGCCATTTTTCAATTTTCCCCATTATAAGTCTATGGAAACTCTAAGTTGCCATAGCAACCAAACTAATGAGCCGAATTTCATAAAAACATAAACTTTCAATCCTCCAACCCAAGGATGCTACAGATGAAATTTGGGCCCAATCGGCCTAGCAGCTTCAGAGGAGATGTCGTTTAAAAGTGTTGACGTCACCAGACGCAGACGCAGACGCAGACGACGGACAACTGCCTATCCTATAAGCTCCCCCGGAGCCTTCGGCTCTGGTGAGCTAAAAATGAGAACAGCATTCACATTTTTTCTGCAAAAATATTAGCGTATTTGTCATATTCAGTGGTCAAAGTCTTAACGATACGTTAACTCACGACGTCGTTAGTTTTGAAAAACTAACCCCAGCACTAGACGGGTACTCGGATGCCTTCGGAATATCATCAGTTCGATAACGTCTAATAATGCTGGCGTCAGGCGAGAAATTTGGCACGCATGCGTGCATATTGAAAGACTTATTCAATGCCTATATTAGGTTCAAAGTACCGGCAGTAATGCAAAATATTTACAGCTTTATAATACAAGAAGTTCACCGAAGGCTATGTCGCGCATGTTGGGGTGCGATCACCGAATCATTAAAACAAGGTCAAGGTCAAGCATGGATGCTTGCTTAAGATTAGCCACTTTTCCCAAGTATCAGTACATAGTGTAATGAAGCTATTGTTTTGTTTTTTGTTTGATTTAAGGTTTAACGTCCCCGTCAACACTGTAAAGGTCATTTTGGAGACGTTGTTTCCAATTTTGTGGGACTTTTACCCGACATTGAGATGAAATGACATCTCAAGCCCTGTCGCCCAATGAAACCAATAGGGTTTATTAGCATGGACGGTCCGCCTCGCACCGCGGTTCCTGGACAGGCTTAGATCCTCTAAGCGGTTTACCAGTACTAGTGTGCGGGCTGGATTCAGCTCTGCGTGGAAGCATCATGCAGCCCATATATTTCTTCAAGCCCCTATGGACGGGGGCTTAATGAATCTATTGTAGTTCTTGAGAAATGAACTTGACCATTAGATTGAACGCTGGGGCGGTCGCTGTTGACGGCTTGACAAAGGGACGGACAAACGGACAGAAATCGGACTCGTATATCGCGACATGCTGAGAGAAGGCGCGACAAAATAGATTAATGCTGGCGAATACTGTCCTTCGTTATGATATTGAAAGACTCCATCACGAAAACAGACCTATATAATTTTGACTCCCTTGAACCCCACTTTTATATAGTAAAACTGGGATTTACAGGGGTAAACTTTATTTTTCTTATTTCTGCTCTAAAATATAGAGTGTGGGTACTCGAAAGAACCGCCTTGATGAGGCCGTTCTTTCGAGTACCCAACAATCTATATTTTAAGCAGAAATAAGAACAAGAGGGCCATGATGGCCCTGGATTGCTCACCTGGTCCATAGAGTAACAAGTGGGCCCCGGGGAGGGCCATTATTGACCCCAGGGCTATAATGTGCATAATGTTGAGGGAGGTCTAAAAAGGTGAAGCTTCATACCAAATATCAACAAAGGCTATAATTTGAACAATCTTGGCAAAGGTCCACTAGATGGAGCTACACACCAAATATCAAAGACCTGGGCCTTGCGGTTTCAGAGAAGAAGATTTCTTTTAAGATATTCCCTACATAAGCCTATGTAAAACCAAATGGTCCCAGACGGGGGGCATTTTTGGCCTCAGGGCTATAATTTAAACAATCTTGATAGAGGTCCACTAGATGAAGCTTCACACAAAATATCAAAGACCTGGGCCTTGCTGTTTCAGAGAAGACGATTTTCAAAGATTAACTCTATATAAGTCTATGTAAAACCAAAGGGCTCCGGGACGGGTGGCATTTGTGGCCCGGGGGCTATAATGTGAACAATCTTGGTAGAGGTCCACTAGATGAAGCTCCATACCAAATATCAAAGAATGGGCCTTGCAGTTTCGGAGAAGATTGTTAAAGATTTCCCTATATAAGTCTATGTAAAACCAAAGGGTCTCGGGGCGGGGGCATTTTTGGCCCCAGGGCTATAATTTGAACAATCTTGATAGAGGTCCACTAGATGAAATTTCACACCAAATATCAAAGACCTAGGCCTTGTGGTTTCACAGAAGAAGATTTTTTAAAGATTTTCCCTATATAAGTCTATGTAAAACCAAAGGGCACTGAGAAGGGGGCATTTTTGGTCCCAGCACTATAATTTGACCAATCTTGGTAGGGGTCCACTAGATTAAGCTACATACCAAATATCAAAGACCTGGGCCTTGAGGTTTCATAGAAGAATATTTTTAAAGATTTTCCCTATATAAGCCCATGTTTAGGGAGCGGGGGCATTTTTGGCCCCAGGGCTACAATTTGAACATTTTTGGTAGCGGTCCACTAGCTGAAGCTACATACCAAATATCAAAGACCTGGGCCTTGCGGTTTCAGAGTAGAAGATTTTTTTAGATTTTCCCTATATAAGCCCATGTAAAACCAAAGGGCCCCGGGGCGGGGGCATTTTTGGCCCGAGCACTATAATTTGAACAATCTGGGTAGGGGTTCACTAGATGAAGCTTCATACCAAATATCAAAGACCTGGGCCTTGCGGTTTAAGAGAAGAAGATTTTTAAAGATTTTCCCTATATAAGCCCATGTAAAATCAAAGGGCCCTGGGGCGGGGGCATTTTTGGCCCCAGCATTATAATTTGAACAATCTTTGTAGGGGTCCACTAGATGAAGCTTCATACCAAATAGCAAAGACCTGGGCCTTGCGGTTTCAGAGAAGAAGATTTTCAAAAATTGTCCCTCTATTAAGCCCATGTAAAACCAAAGGGCCCGTGGCGGGGGCATTTTGGCCCTAGCACTATAATTTGAACAATCTGGGTAGGGGTCCACTAGATGAAGCTTCATACCAAATATCAAAGACCTGGGCCTTGCGGTTTCAGAGAAGAAGATTTTTAAAGATTTTCCCTATATTAGCCCATGTAAAACCAAAGGGCCCCAGGGTGGGGGCATTTTTGGCCCCAGCACTATAATTTGAACAATCTTGGTAGGGGTCCACTAGATGAAGCTACATACCAAATATCAAAGACCTGTGTCTTGCGGTTTCAGAGAAGAAGATTTTTTAAGTTTTCGGTGAAAAAATCTATTTTGGGCTCCTGTGACCCAGATGTGCAACGGACCGGAACCATTTGAACAACTTTGAAAGGGGATCGCCTAAGGATCATTCCTGTGAAGTTTGGTCAAAATCTGATCAGTGGTTTAGGAGGAGATGTCGTTTGAAGAAATTGTTTACGCGCACACACACGCAAGCACACAGGCACGCACTGACGATGGACGACGGACGAAAAGTGATCACAAAAGCTCAACTTGTCACTACGTGACAGGTGAGCTAAAAATACAGGTTAAAAAAAGAGTCTTCCAAACTTACATAAAGATTTAAAACTGAAGAAAAAATATTTGATGAATTTTTGTGCCACAATTACTCAGATAAAGTTGATCTGAATTTTACAAAGTCCGAGCGAGCGAGGAAAAAAATTACAATTTCATGACAGTTTTCATCACTTTTTATGGGACTAAAAAGTAAACAAGAGGGCCATGATGGCCCTGGATCGCTCACCTGATCCACAGGGTAACAAGTGGGCCCCTGGGGGAGCCATTATTGGCCCCTGGCTAAAATTTGAACTATCTTGGTAGTGGTCTAAAAAGTGAAGCTTCATACCAAATATCAAAGACCGGAGCCTTCTGGTTTCAGACAAGAAGATTTTTAAAGGTTTTCCTTATATAAGTCTATGTAAATCTTGGAGTCCCCGGGGCGGGCCATTTTTGGCCCCAGAGCTATAATTTGAACAATCTTGGTAGAAATCCACAAGATGAAGCTTCATACCAAATATCAAAGACCTTGGCCTTCTGCTTTCAGACAAAAAGATTTTCAAATGTTTTCATTGCTTTGACTTCTATTTCCTAGGGCTATAATTTGAACAATTTGATAGAGGTCCACTAGATGAAGCTTCACACGAAATTATGAAATATCAAAGACCTGGGCCTTGCGGTTTCAGAGAAGATTTTTTAAATGTCCCTATATAAGTCAATGTAAAATCAAAGGGCCCCGGGGCGAAGGCATTATTGGCCCAAGAGCTATGATTTGAACAGTCTTGGTAGAGGTCCACTCACACCAAATATCAAAGACCCAGGCCATACGGTTTCGGAGAAGATTTTTAAAGATTTTCCCTGTGTAAGCCAATGTTAAACCAAAGGGCCTGCAGGTGGGGGCATTTTTCGCACCAGGCCTATAATTTGAATAATCTTGATAGAGGTCCACTAGATGAAGCTACATACCAAATATCAAAGACCTGGGCCTTGCGGTTTCAGAGTAGAAGATTTTTTTAGATTTTCCCTATATAACCCCATGTAAAACCAAAGGGCCCCGGGGCGGGGGCATTTTTGGCCCGAGCACTATAATTTGAACAATCTGGGTAGGGGTTCACTAGATGAAGCTTCATACCAAATATCAAAGACCTGGGCCTTGCGGTTTAAGAGAAGAAGATTTTTAAAGATTTTCCCTATATAAGCCCATGTAAAATCAAAGGGCCCTGGGGCGGGGGCATTTTTGGTCCCAGCATTATAATTTGAACAATCTTTGAAGGGGTCCACTAGATGAAGCTTCATACCAAATAGCAAAGACCTGGGCCTTGCGGTTTCAGAGAAGAAGATTTTCAAAAATTGTCCCTCTATTAAGCCCATGTAAAACCAAAGGGCCCGTGGCGGGGGCATTTTGGCCCTAGCACTATAATTTGAACAATCTGGGTAGGGGTCCACTAGATGAAGCTTCATACCAAATATCAAAGACCTGGGCCTTGCGGTTTCAGAGAAGAAGATTTTTAAAGATTTTCCCTATATTAGCCCATGTTAAACCAAAGGGCCCCAGGGTGGGGGCATTTTTGGCCCCAGCACTATAATTTGAACAATCTTGGTAGGGGTCCACTAGATGAAGCTACATACCAAATATCAAAGACCTGTGTCTTGCGGTTTCAGAGAAGAAGATTTTTTAAGTTTTCGGTGAAAAAATCTATTTTGGGCTCCTGTGACCCAGATGTGCAACGGACCGAAACCATTTGAACAACTTTGAAAGGGGACCGCCTAAGGATCATTCCTGTGAAGTTTGGTCAAAATCTGATCAGTGGTTTAGGAGGAGATGTCGTTTGAAGAAATTGTTTACGCGCACACACACGCAAGCACACAGGCACGCACTGACGATGGACGACGGACGAAAAGTGATCACAAAAGCTCACCTTGTCACTACGTGACAGGTGAGCTAAAAATACAGGTTAAAAAAAGAGTCTTCCAAACTTACATAAAGATTTAAAACTGAAGAAAAAATATTTGATGAATTTTTGTGCCACAATTACTCAGATAAAGTTGATCTGAATTTTACAAAGTCCGAGCGAGCGAGGAAAAAAATTACAATTTCATGACAGTTTTCATCACTTTTTATGGGACTAAAAAGTAAACAAGAGGGCCATGATGGCCCTGGATCGCTCACCTGATCCACAGGGTAACAAGTGGGCCCCTGGGGGAGCCATTATTGGCCCCTGGCTAAAATTTGAACTATCTTGGTAGTGGTCTAAAAAGTGAAGCTTCATACCAAATATCAAAGACCGGAGCCTTCTGGTTTCAGACAAGAAGATTTTTAAAGGTTTTCCTTATATAAGTCTATATAAATCTTGGAGTCCCCGGGGCGGGCCATTTTTGGCCCCAGAGCTATAATTTGAACAATCTTGGTAGAAATCCACAAGATGAAGCTTCATACCAAATATCAAAGACCTTGGCCTTCTGCTTTCAGACAAAAAGATTTTCAAATGTTTTCATTGCTTTGACTTCTATTTCCTAGGGCTATAATTTGAACAATTTGATAGAGGTCCACTAGATGAAGCTTCACACCAAATTATGAAATATCAAAGACCTGGGCCTTGCGGTTTCAGAGAAGATTTTTTAAATGTCCCTATATAAGTCAATGTAAAATCAAAGGGCCCCGGGGCGAAGGCATTATTGGCCCAAGAGCTATGATTTGAACAGTCTTGGTAGAGGTCCACTCACACCAAATATCAAAGACCCAGGCCATACGGTTTCGGAGAAGATTTTTAAAGATTTTCCCTGTGTAAGCCAATGTTAAACCAAAGGGCCTGCAGGTGGGGGCATTTTTCGCACCAGGCCTATAATTTGAATAATCTTGATAGAGGTCCACTAGATGAAGCTTCATACCAAATATCAAAGAACTGGGCCTTGGGGTTTCAGAGAAGAAGATTTTTAAAGATTTTCCCTATATAAGCCTATGTAAAACCAAATGGCCCAGGGTGGGGGCATTGTTGGCCCCTGGGCTATAATTTGAACATTCTTGGTAGATTTTCACTAGACGTAGCTCAATACCAAATATCAAAGACCTGGACCTTGTGGTTTCAGAGAAGAAGATTTTTGAATATTTTCCATATATATGCCTTTGAAAAACTAAAGGGCCCCGAGGCAGGTGCAATTTTGGCCCCAGGGCTATTATTTGAACAATCTTGATAGAGGTTCACTAGATGAAGCTTCACACCAAATATCAAAGACCTCGGCCTTGCGGTTTCAGAGAAGAAGATTTTTAAAGATTTCCCTATATAAGTCTATGTAAAACCAAAGGGCCCTTTAATTTGCTTGCAGTTCTGGTAGGGGGTCACCCAAGGAACAAAGGGCTAGGAGGAGATGTCGTTTAAGATTATTTCTGTTTTTAGCTCTGGCGGCCATTTTGTTAGCGGAGCGGAACCATTTTAGCATTTTTGGTAAAGGGTCATCCAAGGAGCATTTCTGCAAAATTATTTTGAAATCGGGCCAAACGGCTATGAGGAGATGTCGTTTAAAGATTATTTCTGTTTTTAGCTCTGGCGGCAATTTTGTTCAGCTGAGTGGAACCCTTTAAGCAATTTTAGTAGAGGGTCAACTAAGGAATTTCTGTGAAATTATTTCGAAATCAGGCCAATGGGCTTGGAGAAGATGTCGTTTAAAGGTTTTTTCTATTTTTAGCTCTGGCGGCCATTTTGTTCAGCCCAGTGGAACCATTTTAGCAATTTTGGTAGAGAGTCATCCAAGGAACATTTCTGTGAAATTATTTTGAAATCGGGTCATAGGGCTAGGAGGAGATGTCGTTTAAAGTGTTACGAGATGGAATAGGAAACCTCTCTGGTGCTTATGCACATCTAAATTATTTTAGTAGATATATGGTAGGGCGGTGTGAGTGAAATATTTTAGGTGAAATATGGTACGCAAACTATGCGGCTCCATGAACAAGTCATGCACATATCATACGATGTATGCATGAGTGGTTTATAGAGAGCTGTTTTTACAATACAGGGGGCCGCTAAAAGGCCGAGTCCTATAGAATTTGCCTAAAAATCGCCAACCGCCAAATTGTGCCATATATGATTTTTATTCCCGTCACGTGTTGTGTAGGTGTTCGTTTTGACAGGAGTCATGTCATTGATTATAGGGTCGTTTCATCAATTTTTCCTATGGGAAATATACTATTTGAAGGCAAATCCATTATCTACTCGATTTTGCTATCTGGCTTTGTTTGTGGCCGGTATCTCCACTTCCCCACGAACAAAGCAAGGTAATACGAGTAGGCATGATTTTCCGGTAGTATTCATAGATATATAAACCCTGAAAAAAGCGGACACCTTAGCAGCAGGTCAAGTTGTAAAGAGTAAACACAACATTGTGACGGGGAAATAGAAAGTATATTGAAAGGTATGTTTAATCTATGTTTAGTATTATTTTTGTATGAACATGCTTGTAGGTTTTGGAGGGGTTTACTTCTAGTATACCCCAACTTTCTGAAGCCTATTCTGAATTCACTATTGAGGCCTGTAGTGATTAGGCTACTAGCTTTGCCAGCTAGACGTCGCAGGATCGATCCCAGGCTTCTCCAGTAGTAGAATGAGTCTTTCTAAGTGAGGTCCTGTCTCATGCTGACCCTAGATGTTGGTGAGACGTAAAGTTTGGACACCCGCTCATTCTAGATTCATTTAGGCTTTTAGACCCCTTTTGTAGAATGTAATTAATAAACGCCGGGTCACTTGTTTGATCCATGACTTGTGACTGGCTGTGGTTAGAAAACCGTGGTTCCGTCCCAATATGATATTAGGTGTAGAGGGGACGTAAACTTAAGACGGGTTTAACCACATCTTCATCATCAGGGCAAACTCATACAAGAGCCTGTTGGGTTATCCGTGATGATGAACCGTAATGAATTTTATTTTACAAGCATGTTCACGTTGATTAGAAATAATTTTGTTCAAGAAGAATTACGAGTTCATTTTGTAATGATGCCGTTTTTGTCTGATAACTCAGTTTGTGCATGTATGTACATATAAAGAACGTGATGATGATAAGTGGGAGTATTTGGTCGCCACACGTCATAACGGCCTGAGCGGCGGGGATGACGTCAGCTGCGTCATCGGCGTCGCGAGGACGGTTGTGACGGGGTGCCTACCAAATAGAGAGAATTTACGGCAAACAGTGTTGGCCCATATGAGACACTAACAAATGTTGTAGATTATAGATGAAAATCTTCTGTTGTAGTTTCTATCTGTTATTAATGTATTGAATTTGTGAATAGCTATATTTGTGAGCCGTGTTGCGGAGAAGGATATGAAATAGAGATTGTTATGTTTCCTGTAATTGGCAGCTGGCCAGGTAGCGCAAAGGCGTGGTCTGTTCAATTGCCTCTTACTTGTGATAATGTAGTGAGCACAAATTTGATGAGTATTATGCTCAGTAGTAGTGAGCATTAATTGATTTCTGTAGTGCTCAGTAAGGAACCATGAACTTTGAGTATTATTGTGTCAAGCGCTGGGTGCTGATAATTTGATGCACAGTCAAGTTGAGTTCTGCTGTACGGTTATTTGTCGCATGCACTAATCAGCCTGTATGTCTGGTCGGCGCATGCGCAATAACGGTATATGCATGAACATATTTTTACTTCTCCGGGAGGGGGATCATGATATAGCATGTATGTTTTGTGACTCGTTTCTAGTCCCGTTATCGTAATTTGCAGGCATAACAATGTGTGACCTGCTGCTCCCTGCTTCATAGCAGCAGGTACTGGTACGACGCTAGGCGTTAGGGTCCAGCAAGGGCGGACAGACCGCCGTAATCAGCGCCTACCAGGATAGAAGCAGATTCTTCTAAATCATTGTTCGTTGTAAACAAATGTGATCATGGAAGAGGTCAACTTACCTTATTTGGACGATCACTAAACGGCTGATCAGCAAACGTGATCGCTAATCCTAGGATAATCAATTATGTTGATAGACTAGTTTTACTAGTTCGCGAGAAGAAGTGTCACGCGAGTGGGGGATTCACCCAAAGTTATAAACTGGCCAGTCGCGTTTTGTGTTGTTTCTTTTTTTTGTTTTTCTTGTTGTTTTTGTTGTTTGCTTCTGTAGGTATTCACGTCACCCGTTCCGAGCACAGAACAGTGTTTTGCCTTCGGAGCGGACGTCGTGAGTTGGCTACAGAAGCAACAATTTGTGATGTTTTGTGTTAGTAAGTGTTGTATGTAGATACTGTAAATAATTCATGTCAATCATTTAACATCTTTCTTGTGCCTTACCCCACAGCTGCCCGTACACCTGTCAGAGATCACGCTCGGTTGTCTTGTCAGCATGGGGGTTTGCGGGACGCCGTAAACCCACATGTAACATTTGGTGTCAGAAAAGTGAGGATTTGATCTCTGGCTGGTGTTCCCGGCTGTGGAACAGCACATTGATACTCTGAATCATCAATTTAAAAAAAAAAAAAAAATGTATTGACAGCCACATTTAGAAATTAACTTGAATCTTCCTTCCTGCGTTGATGAAGTGCGAAACCCATGTATTCAACTGAATGGATACTGACAAGTCGATAATTTCTGAGCAGGAAGGCAAGGCAAACCCCACTTTTTCTTGGTAACGAAAAATTTAAGTAGACCCCACTTAATTGTGTTACCTGACATTCTACTAAGTTAAATTGGAGCTACTAATTGATCTTACCCACACATGGTTCTGACGTAGTGACGTTAACAATTTACTGACGTTGACATAACGGTAGCGTTAATATTTACGCAGTGGCTTGAGGTTAGGTATGACGTAATAGAAACATTAATGGTGACTTGTTATGATCGGAGTTTTGTAATGTGATAAAACTTCGGATTGTAGCATTTTACTGTAAACGTCGTCAGTTTATGACGTCATATTAGACTACCAGTACGCAACGTCATACTGTGCTGAAAGCATTTGACATTTCAAATCGCGTGTGCTTTAATAACTAACGTTTTAGTTAGATTAACGCGTATAACACATATCTTAACGTTTTAGTTAAGCCCATTCAATCATCACTGATCATAACTGATCAGTTTATAGTGGTTTTGATAGTAACGTGAGATTTACGTTATCAATAATGGAGCGTTTAATGCAAATGGGAAAGGACTTAGGTTATGAGGGGAAGGAGTTACAAGGTTTTGTTAAAGAGCAGCAGGATATTGAGCGGGCAGAAAGGCAAGAGCAAAGGGATTTAGAAAGGTTAAGGTCTGAGGAAAAGGAAAAGGAAAGGGTACATGAACTAGCTAAGTTAGAGGAAAAGGAAAAGGAAAGGGCACATGAACTAGCTATGTTGAATGTTAATAAGGAACTTGAAATAGCACGCATCAAGACTGAAAGGGAGGCAAAAGAGATTAGTGAGGCCCATTTAGAAAAAATAAAACATGGGTTTGAGCTACAGCACCAAGAATTAAGGAATCAGTTAGAAATGCAGAGAGCGAAGCTCGAGCTAGAATTTGAAAAGCAAAAAGCTGAGAAGGTGGCGCATGCCCGGGATCCTAAGTTACCTTATTTTGAAGAGGGTAAAGATAAAATGGATAGTTATTTATCTAGGTTTGAGAAATATGCTACGGCTAATAAATGGGATAAGAGTGTTTGGGCCGCGTATTTAAGTGCATTGCTCAAAGGGCGCGCACTTGATGTATATGACCGGTTGTCAAATGAGGATGCGGCGGATTATGAAAAGTTAAAGGACGCTTTATTAAAGAATTTTGACATGACAGAGCGCGGATTTAGGAAACAGTTTCGTTATAGTAGGCCCGAGAAATCAGAAACGTTCATACAGTTCAGTAGTAGACTGAGAAGTTATTTAGAAAAATGGCTTAATATGGCAAAGATAGAAAAATCTTTTCCGGCTGTCTGTGATTTCATGGCAAGGGATCAGTTCCTGGAGTCATGTAATAGAGAACTGTATGTACATCTGAAGCCAAAACAGTTTGGTAATTTAGATGAAATGGCTAGGGAGGCAGATTTGTTTGCAGAAGCGCGCGGGGGCGTATATAGTTGCATTAATAAGGGGCAACGCGATAATAGAGGCGCAGCGCAGGGTAAACAGGACAAAGTTGACTTGAACAAACCGAGTGGTAGACCGGATATCAAGTGTAGCATATGTGGTAAGGGGCATTTAACAATTAAATGTTTTAAGAACCCCGACAGGAAACAATTGTATAGCGCAGAGGTAGGAGCAACTGGAGTTGGGGATAGCGGTGTTAAAGAAAATTTTAACACGCGCGTAGAGACTCAAGGTTCTCAGGTTAAGAATGAGAATACGCAGAATGTAGGTCGTGGTTATACACGTGGTCGTGATAATTTTAGAGGGTCTTTTCGCGGACGCGGTAAAAATAATAGCACACCACGTGGCGCAGCACACCAAGTTAGTTTTTGTCAAACGGAAGTAACTAGGAAAGGTGATGAGATTGGAAGTATTTTTGAAAATAAGGTTGGTGATCCTTTGATTTCGGATAGGGAGGAGTGTAGTAAGGAAACTAGGGAAGGTGTCTGTTACTTCTTAAAGGCAAGGTTACCGACGGCACAAGGATTGGTTAATAATAAAAAGGTGGTTGTATTAAGAGATACTGGGTGTACAGGCTGTGTCGTTCGGAGAAGTTTGGTTTCGGATAGTCAGTTAATAGGGAAGGAATCAAATGTTACGTTGATTGATGAATCCACACAAAGGTATCCTTTGGCAATGATTGACATTGATTGTCCTTTTTTTACTGGGAAAACTGAAGCTTTGTGTATGGATGATACGTTGTACGATTTGGTTATCGGTAACATTGATGGATCAAAACTTCCTGATATGTCTCATTTCTCAGCTGCGGCTGTAACTAGGTCTCAAACTAGGCAGGATGAGAAGCCTTACAGAAAACTTAAGGTTCCCGATCAGATCATTAACGATGACAAGGAGGCTTTCAAGCAAGCTCAGGTTGATGATCCAACTTTGGAAAACATCAGGAAAAGGGTTGTATCTGGGAACAAGACTGTGAGTCGTGGTTTAAACCGAGGTGAAACTAGGTTTATTGAGAAAAAAGGGTTGGCATATAGGGAGTTCACCAAGGGTAACAAAGTCTCTTTCCAACTTGTGGTCCCTCAAAGTTTCCGAGGAAAGGTGTTGAAACTGGCTCATGAAACGCTTATGTCTGGACATATGGGTATTAGGAAGACATTGGATAGAGTTGTAACTGAGTTTTACTGGCCCGGTATTTGCGGTGATGTCGCTAGATTTTGTAAATCTTGTGATATTTGTCAGAGAACTATTCAGAAAGGTCGGGTCACTAAAGTACCTCTAGGAAAAATGCCATTGATTGATACGCCATTTAAGAGGGTGGCAGTGGACATAGTTGGTCCAATTGAGCCTCGATCTGATAGGAAATCTCGGTATATTTTAACCATGATAGATTATGCGACAAGGTATCCAGAGGCGATAGCTTTACCGAGTATTGAGACGGAACGTGTCGCGGAAGCGCTTATTGAAATGTTTAGTAGGGTTGGCATTCCTGATGAAATGTTGACTGATTGTGGATCACAGTTTACTGCTGAGGTAATGAAGGAAGTCAGCAGACTTCTTTCTCTTCAACAGTTAACGTGTAGTCCGAGACACCCAATTTGCAACGGACTGATAGAGCGTTTCCACGCTACGTTAAAGCAGATGTTACGTCGCATGTGTGCTGAACGTCCAAAAGATTGGGATAAATATCTTCCAGCCTTATTATTTGCGGTAAGGGAAGTCCCACAAGAGTCTTTAGGATACTCCCCTTTTGAGTTGTTATATGGACGTAACGTCAGAGGTCCAATGGCAATATTAAGAGAATTATGGGCTGAAGAGGTACGCGATGAGCAAGTTCTTTCGACGTATCAATACGTTATTGAGCTTAGGGAACGGTTAGAGCAGACATGCAAATTAGCGCGTGATAATTTAAAGAAGGTTCAGATTAAGCAGAAAGCTTATTATGATAAAGGCGCGAGGTCGCGTAAATTTGACGTCGGCGACAAAGTACTGTTGTTACTACCGACAGACAGTAATAAATTATTGCTTCAATGGAAAGGTCCTTATGAAGTTGTTGAGGTAGTGAACAGAATGGATTATAAGATTGACGTCAATGGAAATGTTAACACATATCACGCTAACATACTGAAGCAATATGTGGAACGTCAAAATGTGACGTCACATTGCTTGCTATCTGTAGAGTCCACTCAGTCAACTGAAAATGATGACGTTGACGAATTCTCATTGGAAGATTGCGCTTTTCCTACTGCAAAGCAACCAGAGACGTTTAAGGACGTCAATATTTCAGAAATGTTAACGCAGGATCAGCGTAAAGAAATAGAGACGTTGATAAAAGAATACCCGGACGTACTGTCCAGTGTACCAGGACGAACTGACCAAATAGAACACGACATAAAGTTGCTGACGACGGAACCAGTGAGGTCAAAAGGTTATGCCATACCATATAAAGTACGGGATGTAATGGAAAAGGAAATTCAAGATATGTTAGATTTAGGAGTTATTGAGCCATCAATATCTCCATATTCATCCCCTGTAGTACTTGTCCCTAAAAAAGATGGTTCGGTGCGGTTCTGCATTGACTTCCGTAAACTTAATAAAGTGACGGAGTTCGATGCAGAACCAATGCCAAATATGGAGGAGGTTATAAATAGAATGTCGGGGCACAAATACTTTAGCAAATTAGATTTGTCAAAAGGTTATTGGCAGGTAAAAATGACGTCTAAGGCAAAACCCCTAACTGCGTTCGAAACCCCCAAAGGCTTGTTTCAATTTAAAACTATGCCCTTCGGTTTGGTAAACTCAGGAGCAACATTTTGCAGGTTGATGAGAAAGATTCTGTCCGAACTTTCTAACGTTGATAGCTTCGTCGATGATATGTGGATCTTTACCGAAACTTGGAAAGACCACTTGACGTCATTACGTGAAGTTTTAGATAGACTCAGGACAGCCAAGTTGACGGCAAAACCTTCCAAGTGTATGATTGGGTATAGCAGTATCGAATGTCTTGGTCACAGTGTAGCTGCTCAGTCAGTAAGACCGCAAGAAGACAAGATACAAGCTATAAAGGATGCTCCTCGACCTTCTACTAAGAGACAAATAAAGTCATTTCTTGGGTTGGCTGGTTTCTACCGCCGTTTCATTCCAAATTTCTCATCTATCGCTTCCCCTTTGACAGATTTAACTAAGAAAAGTAGACCAAACAAGATCACAGACTGGCAGGACCATCATGAAAAGGCTTTTCAGACCCTGAAGAATAGACTCACGTCTAGTCCTATTCTTCGTCTTCCTATCTTTCATGATGGGAATCCGTTCATACTCCGGACGGACGCTTCTGATGTTGGTATAGGAGCCGTTTTGCTCCAAGAATTTGAAGGGGAAGGACGACTTCCCATTGCTTATGCCAGCAAGAAACTTTTGCCTCGTGAGAAAAACTATTCTGTAATAGAGAAGGAATGTTTGGCTATTATCTGGGGTGTTGAGAAATTTCGCAAGTATCTTTACGGAGTAGAATTCCTGCTTGAGACAGACCACAAGCCCTTGTCGTATATGCAAACAGCAAAAGTTCTCAATCCTCGAATTATGCGTTGGGCAATGAAACTACAGCCGTATAGATTTCGGATTGTTGCAATTCGGGGCCAAGAAAATTTGGGGGCAGACTACCTTAGTAGGTAATTCTTCGCACGGTTGTTGTGTAAATAGCTGTCTTGTTTAGATAGGTTCATCCTATTCCATCTCTGTACACAAAGAAAAAACATTTCTGATTGTTTTTTCTCCAAAAGGGGAAACCTTTGTTACGAGATGGAATAGGAAACCTCTCTGGTGCTTATGCACATCTAAATTATTTTAGTAGATATATGGTAGGGCGGTGTGAGTGAAATATTTTAGGTGAAATATGGTACGCAAACTATGCGGCTCCATGAACAAGTCATGCACATATCATACGATGTATGCATGAGTGGTTTATAGAGAGCTGTTTTTACAATACAGGGGGCCGCTAAAAGGCCGAGTCCTATAGAATTTGCCTAAAAATCGCCAACCGCCAAATTGTGCCATATATGATTTTTATTCCCGTCACGTGTTGTGTAGGTGTTCGTTTTGACAGGAGTCATGTCATTGATTATAGGGTCGTTTCATCAATTTTTCCTATGGGAAATATACTATTTGAAGGCAAATCCATTATCTACTCGATTTTGCTATCTGGCTTTGTTTGTGGCCGGTATCTCCACTTCCCCACGAACAAAGCAAGGTAATACGAGTAGGCATGATTTTCCGGTAGTATTCATAGATATATAAACCCTGAAAAAAGCGGACACCTTAGCAGCAGGTCAAGTTGTAAAGAGTAACCACAACATTGTGACGGGGAAATAGAAAGTATATTGAAAGGTATGTTTAATCTATGTTTAGTATTATTTTTGTATGAACATGCTTGTAGGTTTTGGAGGGGTTTACTTCTAGTATACCCCAACTTTCTGAAGCCTATTCTGAATTCACTATTGAGGCCTGTAGTGATTAGGCTACTAGCTTTGCCAGCTAGACGTCGCAGGATCGATCCCAGGCTTCTCCAGTAGTAGAATGAGTCTTTCTAAGTGAGGTCCTGTCTCATGCTGACCCTAGATGTTGGTGAGACGTAAAGTTTGGACACCCGCTCATTCTAGATTCATTTAGGCTTTTAGACCCCTTTTGTAGAATGTAATTAATAAACGCCGGGTCACTTGTTTGATCCATGACTTGTGACTGGCTGTGGTTAGAAAACCGTGGTTCCGTCCCAATATGATATTAGGTGTAGAGGGGACGTAAACTTAAGACGGGTTTAACCACATCTTCATCATCAGGGCAAACTCATACAAGAGCCTGTTGGGTTATCCGTGATGATGAACCGTAATGAATTTTATTTTACAAGCATGTTCACGTTGATTAGAAATAATTTTGTTCAAGAAGAATTACGAGTTCATTTTGTAATGATGCCGTTTTTGTCTGATAACTCAGTTTGTGCATGTATGTACATATAAAGAACGTGATGATGATAAGTGGGAGTATTTGGTCGCCACACGTCATAACGGCCTGAGCGGCGGGGATGACGTCAGCTGCGTCATCGGCGTCGCGAGGACGGTTGTGACGGGGTGCCTACCAAATAGAGAGAATTTACGGCAAACAGTGTTGGCCCATATGAGACACTAACAAATGTTGTAGATTATAGATGAAAATCTTCTGTTGTAGTTTCTATCTGTTATTAATGTATTGAATTTGGAATAGCTATATTTGTGAGCCGTGTCGCGGAGAAGGATATGAAATAGAGATTGTTATGTTTCCTGTAATTGGCGGCTGACCAGGTAGCGCAAAGGCGTGGTCTGTTCAATTGCCTCTTACTTGTGATAATGTAGTGAGCACAAATTTGATGAGTATTATGCTCAGTAGTAGTGAGCATTAATTGATTTCTGTAGTGCTCAGTAAGGCAACATGAACTTTGAGTATTATTGTGTCAAGCGCTGGGTGCTGATAATTTGATGCACAGTCAAGTTGAGTTCTGCTGTACGGTTATTTGTCGCATGCACTAATCAGCCTGTATGTCTGGTCGGCGCATGCGCAATAACGGTATATGCATGAACATATTCTTACTTCTCCGGGAGGGGGATCATGATATAGCATGTATGTTTTGTGACTCGTTTCTAGTCCAGTTATCGTAATTTGCAGGCACAACAATGTGTGACCTGCTGCTCCCTGCTTCATAGCAGCAGGTACTGGTACGACGCTAGGCGTTAGGGTCCAGCAAGGGCGGACAGACCGCCGTAATCAGCGCCTACCAGGGTAGAAGCAGAAGCTAAATCATTGTTCGTTGTAAACAAATGTGAGACCATGGAAGAGGTCAACTTACCTGCAGGTTATTTGGACGATCACTAAACCTCTGATCAGCAAACGTGATCGCTAAACCTATGATTATCAACTATGTTGATAGACTAGTTCTACTAGTTCGCGAGAGGAAGTTTCACGCGAGTGGGGGATTCACCCTAAGTTATAAACTGGCCAGTCGCGTCTTGGGTTGTTTCTTTTTTTTGTTGTTGTTGTTGTTTTTGTTGTTTGCTTCTGTAGGTATTCACGTCACCCGTTCCGAGCACAGAACATTGTTTTGCCTTCGGAGCGGACGTCGTGAGTTGGCTACAGAAGCAACAAATTGTGATGTTTTGTGTTTGTAAGCGTTGTATGTAGATACTGTAAATAATTCATGTCATTCATTTAACATCTTTCTTGTGCCTTACCCCACAGCTGCCCGTACACCTGTCAGAGATCACGCCCGGTTGTCTTGTCAGCATGGGGGTTTGCGGGACGCCGTAAACCCACATGTAACAAGGGTTAACGTGAAAGTTCATGAATGGGCTGAAGTAAATGGTAGCAGTAATTGTAAAAACTGGAGTTTTCGAGTTAAAGTCTCCTTTCAGGAAGCGGGCATTAATATGGAAAAGTTCAGAACCAATGGACGAGTACTAAAGGAGCGTATATTGTCCCCGGCATTATTGTGAACAGTTTAAGCTGGACTGGACAAATCAAGTTAATAAGGATACTGCTAGAAACGGCGCTGGAGGGAACAAGCTTAGACAATACCGGTCCTTTAAATGTGTGTACAAAACTGAGACGTATGTAACGTGTTTGATGCCCAGAGCATATCGCAGCGCATTATCCAAATTCCGATGTGGGGTCGCCCCGATACGAGTAGAGACGACCGATATGAACGACAACCGCTTGCTGAACTTTTATGTTTTCACTGTAAATCGAGTGTGGAAGACGAACAACTCGTACTGGTAACATGTCCTTTATATAGTGAACTACGGATGAACTTTTACCAGAAGTTAAGAGATAACAATGTTATTTTACAGCATAAAACCCCAGTGGAACAACTAAACTCCGGTCAGAAAATCTGAATCATCGATTTTTGTCGCGCCTGCTATTAGCATGGCGCGATATAGGCGCCCGGTTCTCCGTCCGTTCGCTCGTCCGTTCGTCCGTCCGTTTGTCAAGGCGTCAACATTTGCGAACACCCAAGCGTTCGTCCTAATGGTCAAGTTTACCACAGGCGCGACATAGCCTTCGACGGAATTCTTGTTTCGTTTCTTGCTGTCATTTTAGCCGAAACATCACTATGGGAAAGTTTTAGACCTGACCCTCCGCCGATTTCTCCAGCAAGTCGTATGCCTCTCTGGCAACCAGGAAAGGCTGTGATTATTCGGAGAAAATTGCAAAATCGAAATTTCCTTTCACAGACTCATTTTGACAGGCTCGGCACACCCATTTAAACCATATATAGAAGTGGTTACTGCTCTTGTAAATTACAAGCCGTATATGGTTTATTTGCACGATCACTTCATGGAAAATCATTAGCTGTGACACCACGTCTGATATCGGTATAATTCTTTTTGACCACTGTTGACAGTACATCGCTTTTTTATCCCCCGCAGTGAAGCGGAACGGGGATTATAGGAATGGCCTTCGTCTGTCCATCCGTCCATCTGTCCATCTGTCTGTCCGTAACACTTTCTTGTCCGCTCCATATCTCCTGAACCCACTGACAGATTTTCATTAAACTTTGGTCAATTATTCGTCTCATTGAGCTGATGTGCAGAACTCATAAATGAACCATGCCGACTCAAGGTCAAGGTCACAGTTTAAGGTCACAACTTTGAAACTTTTTTAAATTTTGTGTCCGTTCAATATCTCCTTTACCCTTGGAAGGATTTCCATTAAACTTTGGTCAGATATTCTTTTGGGTGAGCTGGTGTACATGGGCCATAAATAAACCATGCTGACGCAAGGTCAAGGTCATATCTGAAGGTAGGTTAAGAGTTTGAAACTTTGAATTTTATGTCCGTTCCATGTCTCCTTTACCCCTGCAAGGATACTCATCAAACTCTGGTCAAATATCCCCCTCAGTGAGCTGATGTGCAGAACTCGTAAATAAACCATACCGACTGAAGGTCAAGGTCACATTGGAAGGCCACGAGTTTGAAACTTTGAATTTTGTGTCCGTTTCATATCTCCTTTACCCTTGAAAGGATTTTCATTAAACTTTGATCAAATATCCCCCTTAGTGAGCTGATGTGCAGAACAGATAAATAAATCATGCCGACTCACGGTCAAGGTCACAGTTGAAGGTCAAGAGTTTGACACGTCGAATTCTGTGTGCGTTCCATATCTCCTTTACCCCTGGAAGGATGTTCATTAAACTTTCATCAAATATCACTCTTATTGAGCTGATGTACAGAACCCATAAATAAGCCATGCCAACTGAAGGTCAAGGTCACAGGTGAACGTCACGTGTTTGAAACTTGGTAGTTTGTTTCCGTTCCATATCTCATTTACCCATGGAAGGATTTTCATTAAACTTTTGTGAAATATACCCCCTCAGTGAGCTTATGTGCAGTACCCATAAATAAACCATGCCAACTCAAGGTCAAGGTCACAAGGTTGAGCCCTGTTACAAAGGGAAGTGGGGAATTCGGTTGTTCCTCAGACTGCATTCTTCTGTAGTTTAAACTTATAGGACTGCCACAGACTGGCGTATGATTTGTTTGTTTGTTTGTTTTGAGATTTAACGTCCCCGTCAATACTGTAAAGGTCATTTTCGAGACGTTGCTTCCAATTTTGGAGACTTTCACCCGACCTTGAGATGAAATGACGTCTCAAGCTCTGGCGCCCAATGAGACCAATAAGGTTTATAAGCATGGACATGCCGACTCGCACCGCTTTGCCTGGGCAGGGTTAGATCTTCTAAGCGGTTCACAAGTACTCGTGTGCGGGTCGGTATCAGCTCTGCGTGGAAACATTATGCAGCCCATCTATTTCTTCAGGCACCGATGGGCGGGGGCTGAACTGGCGTAGGAGCTGCAGAAATTCTCTCAAGAGAAATATGTATATACCAGTGCAACTTTATTCTCAAATTCAAAGTACAATGTCTTTTTTCGGCCCCCGCTAATCGGGACTTGAAGAAATATATGGGCTGCATGATGCTTCCACGCAGAGCTGAAACCGACCCACACACGCCCGTCCATGCTCATAAAGCCTATTGTTTTCATTGGGCGGCAGGGCTTGAGACGTCAATTCGTCTCAATGTCGTGTATGAGTCCCACAAAATTGGAAGCAACGTCTCCAAAATGACCTTTACAGTGTTGACGGGGACGTTAAACCTCAAATCAAACAAACAAACAATGCCTTTTTTTGGCCTTCTCTCTCTCTCTATCTCTCTTTCTATCTCTCCCTCTCTCTCTCTCTCTCTCTCTCTCTCTCTCTCTGATTCGCACGAAGGTGAGTGAAACAGTGATAATTATTTTGTTACGACAGTGAATGCTATGCCTTGTGGTTAAGGCCTCGTCGGGCCGGCCAGTTACAAGTACTGATGTGAGATCGCACCCCAACCCCGCCGTTATAAGAACCGGTGGTCAACGGCCGAGCCTAGTAGAGCCGTTCACCTTAAGCCGTCTTCCGAGAAAGGCACCATCGAAAGATGGAATGATGGGATAGAGAAAAAGAAGAAAGAAACTAGAATTGCGTCCATAGGACACGGATGCCCCGCCATATGACATTGGACATAGAAATGAGTGTTATGTATAGTCTGTGTGAGGAAAACATTTATGACCTCACCTTTGAGCTACGGACCTGAGTGTTACGTATGCCACATCATCTGATAATGATTAACATTTTGGCCAGGTGATTTTAAAATCCATGCAGGAATACGAAAGTAATTGACAGGACTCAAAAAGACCTTTTTTGCTA
Source organism: Lucinisca nassula (assembly GCA_963580285.1). Lineage (NCBI taxonomy): Eukaryota > Metazoa > Mollusca > Bivalvia > Lucinida > Lucinidae > Lucinisca > Lucinisca nassula. Next base: position 35,713 of record CAUZLF010000683.1, read on the forward strand.
TTTGACCTCTAAAGATGACCTTGGCTTTGGTGGCATCTACCTGGGTCTAGCAAGCCACAAAAATCTTCTGAGGATGGTTAACAAAAACGAATGTTACTGACTGGACACGTAAAATGCCTTTCATTTGACATTTGACCTCCAAGTATGACTTTGACATAAGTCTTGCGCGCGACACATCGTCTTATGATGGTTTTACATTTCTGCCATGTAATTTTAAAAATAATAATAATAAGTTATTGATCGGACATGATAAAACACCTTTTTGACCTTTGACTTCTAAGTAGGACCATGGCTTTAGAAGTACCGACTTGGGCCATTCGTGTGACACATCGTCTTATGATTATCATTAACGTTATTTGGAAATCCATCCAGGCATAAGAAAGTTTTTGTTCGGACACGAAAACAATCGGTTTTTAACCTTTGACCTCTAAGAACGACTCCTACCTTGAAGGAACCGTCCTGGGCCTTACGCGCGACACATCGTCTGGTAACGGTTAATATTTCTGCCTAGTAATTTCCAAATCCATCAAAAAATATAAAAAGTTATGCTGCATACCAATTTCAAATACCGCTGACAGTTTGATTCAAGACAAGATGAGTTTCAAAGTGTTTGACCATACATGGACGTAGCGGCCAATGTGGTCATTTCACCCGAATGACGGGGACAAACATCCGTTCCCCCATCCACTAGAGGTCCCATCTGAACTTGTCTTCCAATCGAATTTTCAAATGACTGACCTATAAACTGGTGGCCGAAAGGACTAAGACCTTTCTAGAGGCTCCATGTTCGTAGTGAGCCTCTATCTAGCCATTCGAATGTAAAGTGTGTCGTAATTGCATATTTATTTATAACGTGTGTCACATGTATTTGAATATTTATTATTTCACCTGACAATCATCGTCAAAGTGGTCTCATTTCTTTGTTTTGCAATTTTCTCCAAATAATCACAGCCTTTCCTGACTGTCGCAGAGGCATGCAGTTTGCTGGAGAAGTCGGCGGAGGGTCAGGTCTAAAACTTTCCCACAGTGATGTATGGGCTAAAATGAGTATTAAAAGGAAGAAACGAAAAAATCGATGATTCAGATTTTCTGAACGGGGTTTACGTAATATTTTAAATATAAGTA
>CAUZLF010000683.1:38064-71064 GCA_963580285.1 Lucinisca nassula
GTCGACCTACAACATAGGGGCCTCTATGCTGTTAATAGATCAACATGTCAGGTACAGATGCTATACTTGTCATTGTATCTTAGAAACCAGTCACACAATCATCACAAAAGTATTCGTGATCTTCCAACTCGTCTGCCTGTAGTGACTGAAGAATGAGATTTTCGGTGCATTTCACGTGCCATTTGCGTTCACATATGACGCAGTCTACCCAGTCACGCGGTATATCTGCTCGAAGCCAGCAGCGATCTTTGCATACAAAACAATTGATGGATGGTTCTATATCTGACATATCGGCGTCGTCAGAGTCAGCGTAAGTAATTTTTATGTTTTCCTCTTCACTTGAACTATCACTCATGCGTTTGCGCTTAGATTGTTTCTTTTTGGATTGTTTTGCTTTTCTTAGAGCCTCTCTTAACTTCTTTTTCTCTTCCCTTTCTTTCTTTTTCCGTTCTTTCAACAGCTCTCTTTCAACCCGTTTCCTTTCCCTTTCAGCCTTTCTCTCTTTCTTTAACCTTTCCTCGTTCTTTTTCTTCTCTTCCCTCTCTTTCAACATTTTAATGGCTTCATGACCAGACACCGCCTTGGGTAATTTTTCACGCATTGTTTTACGCTTTGTTTTTTGTTTTATTTCAGGAATCGTAAGACTGCCAAAGACAGGAGAAACGTAAGCAGGATTTTTGGGATTCCGTGCCGGCGGGAGGGTCAAAAAGGAGCACTGGGGTGTGGGAGGACAAAGGCGCACTGACAAATTGTCGCTGACTAATGGCTCTAATGGGCGGCGTTCAGTATCCGTTGACTGCATAGTCATAGCAGGAGAAATTTGCGGAGAAGCTTGTGGGGCAATGTTTGGGCTAGAAAGAGCATCACTTTCAAGCGCTATTTCGCAGAGTTGATCTGTTTGGCTTGAGACAATATCAGTGTGTGAGACCAAATCACAATCTATCAGACAGTCAGACAGCATAAAATCGCATTCAGAGTAGCTTACTTCACTGCAACCTGATCGCAACGCATCGCTAGCTTCAGTAATGTTCAATGAACTAATATTTGACGCATGAGCAGATTGGTTTGAAATGACTGAGTCATTCCTTAGCAAGATGTTTTGGGTTAAGACATGCTTGTCAGTTAGGAGCGCGTACGAATGGTCGGGGGTTGACAACGGCGGTGAGCGGGAGTCACATGAGTTTTGAGAATGATCTGGAGGCGATAATAGTTTTGAAGGTCCTAGTTTGGATTTGTCAACATTGTCTGCACCTAGTGGAAATAGCCCTGAACGTTTGAATCCTTGAGCAGCATTGTGCAGCGTCGCAACGCGGTCCCATGCCATACGAAATAAACCAGGAAATACCGATTTTGTCACTACACATCCAATATTTTCGACCTGCCATGTTTTTAATTGAGCTTTCCATGCAGTTTTCAGTGGGCTAAAGAGGCCTATGTCACAAGCCTGAAGGATGTGTGTGGCGTTCGGCAACAAACAATATAAAATAACTCCGTTGTCTTGGCAAAATTGTGCTGCTTCAAGTGATAAATGAGTAGAATGCCCATCTACAAACAGTATCACCGGAAACGTGATGGATTGAGATTTCACGAATGCTAAAAATTCATGCAGAAACTGAACAAAAAGTTCACTGTCCATCCAGCCTTTATCAGAATGACCATATATTGCGCCTGGAAATCCACTAATACCAACATCGCGAAACCGTTGCCCAGGATACACTATCAACGGCGGCATATAATCACCATTGGCATTCATGCATGCCATGACAGTTATCTGCGTTTTGTCATTGTTCACTACTTGATATACATGCTTGGCACCTGAAGGTGCCAGAACCCTACCAGTTGTAGCACACAACGGAAAACCGCTTTCATCTGCGTTAAATATCCTCCTAGGATCCTTCACCAGCTTAACATGATCCTTGACATCATTTTCGAGATACTCCGTCAAGGAACTAAACCAGCTTTCCACCATTTCTACTGATATAATGGCCCTTTCCTTGCCCAAGGCTTGGGGTTTCCTCTCCTTGATCTCTGGGTGTCTTTTACAAAACGAATCATACCAATCATCACCCGGCATATTGTCATTAAAGAGGGTTTTTCTCCCATCTCGGTCGAGAAGCTTTTTTACTTCCTTCTTGAGTTCAAGTCTTGAGACAGGATATCCTACTTCAGCCATCAGTTTGATATAATTAACAAGGACACCTTCTTCTGCATTGGTTAATGTTGGCTTTGGTCCCGGTTTTGTATGCGTTTCAGGTACGCGACCGTAGAGTTTATCAAGCAGTGTTGTTCTTGGAACACCACACAATTTGGCAGCTGCTTTCTTGGCCATCCCCCCTCGCACATAGTCGATAGCTCGTGCCATTTTTGTTGGCGAGTACTGTTGCCTCTTTGCTCTCTGCATGTTTACATCAGCTGAAAGAAAATATATGGGCTGGTAACAAAAACAAATGGCAAAGATGCACTAAGAGATATATGTTGGCGCTTGTATTTTGATCCGTTAGTCTAGATAGTTACGTGTATAGGTGTAGAAAATTGTCATATTAGTGATAAATTGCAAGCATGGATTTGCATCCCCTGGATAAGCTGGAGTCACATGACTAAATCTAGAAGTTATTTAAAAGCATAATTATTATAGTCCCTGTCGCTTTTTGTACATAAGTAGACTATGAATAGTATGCAGACTTCTGAATTTACAACAAAGTTTAGAAAACAACGATCGTTGGCCACATGCTGAATGTAATTTTGGATTCCACAGGCATGTCTTGAAAGTGTGTCGATATTTGCCTGTGCACCTAATTCTGTATGGGTATTATCGACGCCCCTCAAAGGTGGCTATGTGAACGGTATGTCTGGTTTACGCAGGTATATAAGTCAAGAAAGGTTTAATTCTGTTATGAGATTCCTAACGCTACAGGGATATTTCATAAAATCTACATGCAGAACGCCGATTTATTTAACTGCCGTTCTTACGATAGGGCTTAAGAGTACCTGGTAATTCTCTACTACTGTCAACGTTGTGTCTGTTTTCAACCTTCACTGGAGCGTGGTGCCGGTCAAAAAGGGCGCGAGGTGTTCCGAAACGATTTTATTATGACGTCATCATGACGACATCTCGCTGAAGCAAAAAATAAGCGACCAATATCAAATAAGGGTGAAAGTGTCGATAATGTACAGGGTGTCGAAAATCCCCCGGTTTGCTCTACACATGTTGGGAAAAAATGGCACAAAAAAATGCTCCCCTCCAGATTAAGATTATTTTTCGCACATTTGTCAAGGACATATCAGTCCGTCTTAAGGACTGCATGGGAGCTGTCGCGAGCGTGGTACATTAAGAAAATCCTTGTTCAACTGAGAGCCAATTCTGCTTGGAGTTACGAAGAGTACGCATGCGCGTTTCGATATCTTGTCAAGTCATTCTTTTCTCGCATGATTCAGGATTACGGGGGGACATTATTTAATATGCTCTGCAGTCTGATGAGTTGAATTATTTTGGTAATCTAACCATACTTGGGGTGTGTGTGTGTGTGTGTGTGTGTGTGTGTGTGTGTGTGTGTGTGTGAGAGAGAGAGAGAGAGAGAGAGAGAGATCCAGCCAGCAGAGCATGTCGGACCAACGTCGGGCCGACAGCGATACGACGTGTCTGTCCGGGCCCGACGTTGGCCCCCTTTTTATGCTGGCAGGAGAGAGAGAGAGAGAGAGAGTCTCGGAGAGAGAGAGAGAAGATCAAAATGAAAGTTTACAGATACGCGTAAGGAATGCACCATGAACCGAATGAAATGAAGACGAGAGAGAGAGAGAGAGAGAGAGACCAATCTGTCAGTAAAAAAAAAAAATTAGTAGTTTGCGGACTTTGATTTAGTCGATAAGATTTACTGACGTCATTTAATATGACGTAATTTAATATGATTTCGTCACACCAAACTGTCTACACAGCTGTGTTATGCTTGTATAAATATACTGTACATTATCGATGTAAATTATAAACAAACATGCTTGAAAGGTGGTTTGTTCAGTGAAGAAGATGAGTATGGTACCACAAGACTTGAATTCAACTCGCTTTTCATTCGTTGTTATCAAATACAGGGGAATTATGTGAGTTTCACTTAAAACTTTTTGCCAAACCTGCCATTTTGGAAAGAAAAAATGGTTTTGTACACACGTTTCGACCGGAAGTGGCTAGAAAAAAATGGCACAAAAAATGCTCCCTCGCCGATTTTGGCACAAATTTCAAGGTGAACAGATTAATATATGCCGGAATTGATGTTATAGGTGAGAATAATCACGAGGAATATTATATTAGTTTATTTTTGTTTTCCCCGATGGTACCGACATGGTTGAAAATTCTCCATTTTTAAACCCTTGGTCTGCCCACACCAAAATGCTAATTAAGGTTTAAGTCTTTGTATTGAATACAGCAATATTTATATATATCGCTTTTATCTTTGTCAAAGCTAAAAAATAAACGACAATCACGTAATTTGATGTGAAAATAGAAAGTCGAATGGGAGCATCAAAATCGGAAGTAGTCCCATCGAATCGACGCACGAGAATTTTGTATTTAAATCTACCTACGCTGGCCACTCTGATGCCCTACTGATATTTTCAAAATGATTCTAAATGAACTGATTCATCCCAAAGGATCAGATAATATAATCTTCACTATGATGATGTACGGGGAGACTTTTTACGGCCGCAGCACGGCACTAAACCAACTGCAGTGAAGATAAACTAGTTCTGAATACTTAGATCCATTGGTTGGCAATTAGTTTCGAGGGATATAGATTTGAATAAGTCAGTTGACTTTTTTCTGAATCCCTATGTATGATACTTGTATTCTTTGTCAACATTATCTGTGTAAAACATGTATGTATTATACAAAGAAATAAAGTTTAAACCAATTACTTTCGTATACAGTCGCTTTGGTTTCATCTATCCTTCATTTACTTCCCAATCGGTTTCGTCTGTCCTACTAGCCGACTACTTATCGCACTAACAACGACATCCGCCTCTCATAACGTAATGTCTTTTATCAGTTTACCCTCTTGTACACCCTTTAAAATACCAATAGTCACATCAGTTATCGATTTTTCCCCAGTGCGCCCCGACATTCCAGTGCGCATTAATCGGTCGATATATTTGGTATCAGCTTACCGATACTAAAATAGTTCCCGAATACTCGTGACATTTTACCAACAGAAACAACGAAAAATACCAGGCACTCTAATTAGATCTATTCTTTCAAGCACAGGGAACAATTAATGTAAATATCCACCTTTAATACTTTAACTTTTTGCGCCGCTTAGATGAATTAGCCGCGCTGTGTACAGAAGCTAGTGTCAAAGGGCGCGACACAAATGCAGCTGGCAACCTTTAACAAGTTTACGGAAATAACTTTTCAAGTGATGTGTCACTACTTACTATCATTCAGGTACAGTTTAAGATTACTATATTTAATGTTGCACCACTAAACAGTGACTGGATACCGGAAATAGCGCCTCGGTTGGAGGCTGGAAACGTAACAGATTTTGACACTGTGCGGATGGGTATTCTACTTCCTGGATAGCCGGCCCCCGCCCATAGGGGCTAGAATAAATATATGGGCTGCATGATGCTTCCACGCAGAGCTGAATCCGGCCCGTACACTAGTACCGGTAAACCGCTTAGTGGATCTAAGCCTGTCCAGGAACCGCGGTGCGAGGTGGACCGTCCATGCTAATAAACCCTATTGGCTTCATTGGACGACAGGGCTTGAGATGTCATTTCATCTCAATGTCGGGTAAAAGTCCTACAAAATTGGAAGCAACGTCTCCAAAATGACCTTTACAGTATTGACAGGGACGTTAACCCCCAAAACAAACAAACAAACAAAACTTCCTGGATAGTAACAGGTTGAACAGACCCTGACTGACGCTGAAAGGGCTCAGCTTTTTTAACTAGGTTATTTTCTTTTTCATCATTTATCTCGCATTTTGTTACTGTTGCAGATGTTTTAGATACAATATCAGAGCACAATTTATGCTGTTTTTCGTTCATTTTGCTGTAAGTTAGAACATACTGAATATTCTTGTGCCAATGATCTGCATTTTATCTGTTGGAGCTACATTAGAGTCTCTCAATTTTTTAACTAAATGTTTGAGAGCAAAAAGATTGGTTAGGCGCTTTGCGGGGTTCAGTTCACTCTTAAGTTGCTTTTCTTTCATCATTTTACCCAGTTTGATTTGCTCGACACGCTGATTGATAAACCGTGTATCATTTTCAAGATCCCGAAGAGGCACTGTCCTGCATGCAACATACAACGGAGAGTCAGAATCTTCCATTCCAATAGACCGCTTTGAGGCGTAAACTTTATACGCATCAACAGGACAGCGTAAATCCCCTGTTGCAAACATTTTTGTGGGATCTTCCTAACACCAGATGTGTCATCCCCAGTGCGAGTCTTTGTCTGCCGCTCATTAAGCTCCAGATACGCCATTCCATCAGAGGTTTTGTGTAGCTGAGCATATCGCCACCTAAAATAAAATGTGTGCCATCCTGCCAGGTATGTTTCATTTCAAATTTCCCTCATTATCAAGTCCATGTTACGAACGCCCCTGTAAACCCTACTTCATATACACATTAAAATGGTGCTTACAGGGTTAGTCATCATTTCGCCTCGAGGATATTAGTTGTGGGTATAGTTGTTGGTACTGCCACCGTGAGGTACTTCTAGCAAACAAGCACAACCTCACATGTTGTGGGTACTTGTTAGAACCACCTGAATGAGGGTTCTAACCAGGCACCCGCAACGTGCCTTTGGAGGATTAATGTAAGGAAACGTATCATAAAATTTAATAGGAAAAAAATAAATAACCCATTTTGGAGATATGACAGAAGGTACTGTGTCATGCAAATTTTTGCTTACAATATCAAACATTTTAACATTCAAAACAGCTCAAAACCTCCCAAAATGAATTCCTTTATTAAGCGGGACGCCAACAAGGAAAAATAATATTAAATGAAAAAACAACAACAACAAAAAATAAAATAAAATAAAAAAATGGGAGTAAATCTCTTTCGATTGAGTGTTAACTGTGTCACACACCAAAAAAAAAACATGTTTTTTTTTTTTTTTTCATTTTATGTACAATTTTAGACATACGAAATTGAATTTTCAAAATGATGATACTCGACAAAGCATCGCATATTATTTTGCAAAGTAGTTCTGTTTCACAGAAATATATTTATCATGATAAACATAGCAGTTCTTAGGTAATAACAACAGTATGACAGTACATGATGGTGTATAGCACACATTTACTACAAACTAGGCATCAGTTTAACAAATCTGTGTAATAAAGATCCCCTAAACATAACTTTATATAGAGTATAGTGGGGGTATTCACAGCGATGCTTTGTCAAGTATCATCATTTTGAAAATTTAATTTCATATGTGACAATGAATATAAAATTCTATGAAACATTACCTATATGGCAACATATAACCACTTAAGAGTAATGATACCTAGATTACTTTGTAAAAAAGAAAAAAAATCTTTAATGGTCCTTGCAGTATGTCCAAAATTGTACATAATATAAAAAACACGATTTTTTTGTGTGTGACACAGTTGACACTCAAATGAAGGAGATTTACTCCCGTTTTTGAAAGTTGATTTTAAAATCAAGTTTCTATGTCAACACATTTCTGCTTCCGGTACTGGACCGCGTTACTTTACTTCCGCTGTTCGTTCGTTGCATAAAATAGTCTCTTGAAAATTAATTTTGCAGGCATATGGAACGTCTTTCAAAATATTTCATTTTTCGAGACTTTATAGGGATTGAATATAAATTGGCAAAGAAAGACGAATTCTGAAAAGAAAACAATACTCTGGGACTATTTTCCTACGCGCTTTCTGAAGATATTTATGTTTTACTCTTTCGTCCCTGAGTTTCTAAACAGGACTCTTCTCGCTTTAAATATATTCTTATAGAACGGGATTTCTGATTAGTTCACTGACATGATGACAAACAGTGTACATGTAGATTCTGGCAAGCTACGTGCCGTCTTATCAGGATCTACAAGGTTTGCATAGATACAGTGTATTTCTATCTCGGCGTCTGCACCGGTCTACAGTGTTAAAAGGGTAAGCTTATCAGTGACCAACTAAACAACACACATGTAAGCTGTGAGTTTTAAATCAAATTCCGTACTTTTAGCAAATAGTGAAGACACCGATCAGACGCAACATGTTGTGGCCTCTAATCTATCTTAACTGTTTCCGAATGTCCCAGTGTTGAAACAATTGCCATTTATGGGTTAATGTTTTTGGTTGGAATAAACGTATTTTAATTCGCCTTGGGTAAACGCGGCGTCTGATCAGGGTTATAATGTATAAATCGAATGGTTTAAAAATGATCTTTTTTGTCAAGTTATTCTCCTTTTTATGTCCCGACGCCCGAAGGAACATGCACAACGTATGTGCATCGTCGTATCAATGTCACATTGCTAAGACGTCATGTGCCCGCTAGGAGAGCTTCTGTGTAAGATTATTAGCAGATTGGACAAGCACAGAATGTACTGAGCTAATTTAGAAATTTATGGTTTGGACATGAAGAAATTGGCAGATACGTTTATCGTTCTTTCCTTTATCTTTTTTTTTTCTTCGTGTGGGTATTTGAGTGAGGCAAAGATGATGTGTACTTTGTGTCACTGGGAAGTCCAGCTGATATTGACTTACAGTTGGGCAACACCTGCTGTCCTTGCAGCAGGTAACGGTAGAGGGGGTGTTGTTATTTCTTCTGTTTCTACACTTCCATTCATTTTCCTCTTTCTCCCCTGTCCCTCACTTTCATCTCCTCTACGGTCTCTTCTATCTCTTTCCCCAATTTCTCTTGGAGAAGACAAAAATAATCCAGAAGGGTTGACCTGTCGTTAAACTCAAAACAATCGATGAATCATTTTTTTTTTCTTCGTCGAATTTTTAACCCCCTGGGGCCTTGTCAACAAAATATATAGAAATCTGTGTGATCTTCAACTAACATTGTTATATAATGATTATTCCTCATAATCAACTTTCGGCAGTACTTTCAGTACTTTGATTTTTTGTTGTTGTTGTTTTTTCTTTTAATATTATTTTTCCTTGTTGGCATCCCGCTTAATAAAAGAATTCATTTTGGGAGATTTTGAGCTGTTTTGAATGTTAAAATGTTGCATATTGTAAGCAAAAAATTGCCTACAAACATGTACGACCCATGACAATTTTTGTTGTTATTTTCATTCCTATAGTGCATTTGCATGAGACAGTGCCTTCTTTCAAATCTCCAAAATGGGTTATTTATTTTTCCCATTAAATTTTGTGATATGTTTCCTTACATTAATCCTCCAAAGGCACGTTGCGGGTGCCTGTTAGAACGCTCATTCAGGCGGTTCTAACAAGTACCCACAAAATGTGAGGTTGTGGATGTTCGCTAGAACTACCTTACAGTGGCAGTACTAACAAAACTATACCCACAACTAATATCCTCGAGGTGAAATGATGACTAACCCTGTAAGCACCATTTTAATGTATATATGAAGAAGGGTTTACAGGGGCGTTCGTTTCATGGACTTGATAATGAGGGATATTTGAAATGAAACATACCTGGCAGGATGGCACACATTTTATTTTAGATAGGGAGATGTTCAGCTACACAAAATCTCTGATGGAGTGGAGTATCTGGAGCTTAATGAGCGGCAGAGAAAGACTCGCACTGCGGATGACACATCTGGTGTTAGGAAGATCCCACAAAAATGTTTGCAACAGGGGATTTACGCTGCCCTGTTGATGCGTATAAAGTTTACGCCTCAAAGCGGCCTGTTGGAATGGAAGATTCTGACTCTCCGTTGTATGTTGCATGCAGAACAGTGCCTCTTCGGGATCTTGAAAATGATACAAGGTTTATCAATCAGCGTGTCGAGCAAAACAAACTGGGTAAAATGATGAAAGAAATGCAACTTAAGAGTGAACTGAACCCCGCAAAGCGCCTAACCAATCTTTCTGCTCTCAAACATTTAGTTAAAAAATTGAGTGACTCTAATGTAGCTCCAACAGATAAAATGCAGATCATTGGCACAAGAATATTCAGTATGTTCTAACTTACAGCAAAATGAACGAAAAACAGCATACATTGTGCTCTGATATTCTATCTAAAACATCTTCTACAGTAACAAAATGCGAGATAAATGATGAAAAAGAAAATAACCTAGTTAAAAAAGTCAGTCAGGGTCTGTTCAACCTGTTAATATCCAGGAAGTAGAATACCCCATCCGCACAATTTTGAAATCTGTTCCGTTTGCAGCCTCCAACCAAGGCGCTATTTCCGGTTGTTTCTGTTGGTAAAATGTCACGAGTATTTGGGAACTATTTTAATATCGGTAAGCTGATACCAAATATATCGACCGATTAATGCGCACTGGAATGTCGGGGCGCACTGGGGAAAAATCGATAACTGATGTGACTATTGGTAATTTAAAGGGTGTACAAGAGGGTAAACTGATAAATAGAATACCAGATTCGTGTCTTTTAATATCAAGTTTATCTGGCAAGGCTTCGAGAACGCCTGATTCTACAGGCGTTCTCGAAGCTTTGCCAGAAAAACTTGATATCAAAAGATACTCACCTGGTATTCTGTATATGTCATGTACCAAAAGTAATTAGTATCAACTGAATGTTAATATAACTATAACAAATGTAATAAAATAACATAAATGGACATAAATGGACATTGGAATAAATACATAGCACAAAGTAAAATAAATTAAAATAAAATAAAATAAAAATGTTTGTAAATGAATTCATGGTGAATCCGTGACACGTACTAGAATGGCGAAATCTGGACTTGTTTGGTTGACATATAAACATATGACTCGATTATCATGCTTAATTCGAACTCATTCTTGAGTTCATAGAGATTTTTGTTTTGGTTTTACGGCCCTTTCCATATTATTTCTCATATATCGAGCCTATCGTTAATCAGAGGTGGGCGAAAACAGGGTTACCCGGAGAAAAACCACCTGTCCTTCCGTTGCAGAACATGGCGTCTCACATGTGATAGAGAATTCTACAAAAGCTGAGTGAGTGTTTGACTTTTTACGTCTCGTCAACAGCTAAGGTCATACGGAGACGGGACCTCGGTTTAAAGACTCATCCGAAAGTATTCTACAAAAGCTCTAGATCTCCATACATTACGAATATTTTAGGGAGCTGTTTCTTTTTATATCTTGTCAAAGGTGTGTTGTTGCTACTCATTAGAATTGCCTCAATGAAACGATTCTAATGTGTACAACCGACACATTTTCATCAGATGGAGATATAATTCATTTCATGAATCTCGATCTGCCATTTTAATTTAACCTTCCGTGGTTCGAACTCCCATTTTCAAACGGATGTCTATAAACCCAAAAGGGTTCGAATCATTAACACTCGACTGAACCATTACAGACTACATGTACAGTCAGACCTCAGAAACTCGAATAACTTTGGGACCACGAAGTTGTATTTGAGAAATGAGCAGTTCAAACTGCACCTCAGTATTTCTTGCACACCAGACAAGGAAATCCGTGATTTTACCCTGGGATAGAAACTTATGTTCTGACCCTGGTATTCCGACCCCAAATCGAATATAATCGCGTGTTTGATAAATGCACTGGTTGATTACAACCTCATGCGCGGCGTCGTCATGCGTGACGTCACTAAACATTCCTGTTGTGTCATTACAAAATGGCGGACGTCGGTAACCGAAGTGACAGCAGCATTAAAAATTCGCAATAGAAATGGAAGGTATGCAAGAAAAAGAATCCAATATGGGTGTGAGGGGTGGATAGAAAAATCCGCCCCTCGGGATCACTGTCCGGCATCACTCGGCAAGCCTCGTGATGCCGGACAGTGTCCCTCGGGACGGATTTTTCAATCCACCCCTCACAGCCATATTAGATTCTTATATTCTCATACTGGCAGGCCATGAGCCAAGATGGGGATGCTTTCAGAATATATTTTTGAATTTCTGTAAAATAAAGGTCATTGAGGCGATTCTAATGAGTACACACATACCTTTTTCAAGAATTTCAAATCAGAAAAAAACTCCATAAATAAGCCAAAATACATGGATGCCCTCGCCCATCGGGGCTTGGTGAAATAGATTGGCCTGAATTGTGCTTCCGCGCAGAGCTGAATCTGACCAAACTTGAGAACTGGTACTCCGATGTGGTCTAAGCATGCCTAGGAAACGTGATGCGAGTCGGATCAGTGGTTTCTATGGGCGATATTGCTTTATATGTTATCCCTTCCCCCTACCCCCACACACACCAAGGATGAGTGGTACATATTGTTTTTGGTGCGGATCCCGTTTGCGTTGGCTTTGGCGTCGGCGCCGGCGTAGCCTGTTTGAAGCACTATATCCCTTGAACCTTTTGATGGATTCTGACCAAACTTGCATGGTTGCATCACTAGGACTGGAAAATCACCATTAGGTGTTGATGGCCTTGACCTTATTTTTAAGGGCATAGCTCCCCCCCCCCCACACACACACACACCCCACTCCCCACCCCAAAAATGACTTGTCTGCACCCTATATCATGAACGAATCGGTGAAATTTGATCAGCTTTGGTACAATATATTATTGCAACCTACCAAAGATTTGGTAAGAATTTGGTGACCTTGACCTTCTTTTCAAGGGTTCAGACCAAACCAAACTGTCATTGTTTGGCTTTTCTGCACCCGTTTCTCGTGAACGAATTGATGCAATTTGGTCAAACTTGGTACAATGTATCATTGCATCCGACCAAAGACTTGATTTGATTTTGAAAAGAAAACACTGTCAATTTTGGATTATCTTCTCTCTATCCTATGAACGAATTGATGCAATTTTCTCATTGAAGCCTACCAAAAATTGGATTATATTTTGGGGACCTTGACCATATTATAAAGGCCACAGGTCCCCAAAACTGACAATTATGGGCCAAAAATTGCTTGTCTGCATTTTGTCACATGAACGAATTGTTGCAATTTGGTCAAACTTGGTACAATATCAATACAACCTACCACAGATCTGTCCTCATTTTCAAGGGCACAGGCCCGACCCCCAAAAAGCTGCCAATTTTGCTTGACTGCTCCCTATCTCATGAAAGAATCACTGAAATTTGGACAAACTTAGTATCATTGTAACCTACCAAATATGTGATTATATTTAAGGTAATTTGGCCATATTGTCAATTTTGATATGTGTGGCCCCAATCACCTTATATTATGAACGAATTGATGAAACTTGCTCTAACATGGTACAATATATCTGTGACCTATAAAAATGATAAGATTATGATGACCTTGACAAAGGCTCCCGAATAGTGTCAATTCTGGGCAAACAATGGCTTTTCTGCACCCCGTCTTTGAAGGTTGGTCAAAATTGGTACAACAGAGATTGCAACCTCGTACCAAAGACTTTATTAGATTTCTGTGATCTTGACCATTTTTAAGGCCACAGTCTCATGAAAACTGTCAGTTGATGTCCAAAAAATGTTTATGTACCTTAGATTTTGGTGGCCTTAATCTAGTTTTCTAGGTCAAGTAGGTGTTTTAATTATATTTGTGGTGGGCCTCTGAAAACATTTCTGGTTTCACCTCAATGTCGGGTGAAAAGTACCACAAAATCGGAAGCAACGCCTCCAAAATTACCCAAAATAGTGTTGACGAGAACGTAAAACCTCGACACAAACAAACAAACTAAAACTTTAACTGTTTCTAAGTCAGCTTGTATGGAAGTTGTACAGTCTTTTGACATGCCGTTGGCAATCTGTCCAAGTTTCTCATGTACAAGAGCCTGCACTCGTTGGTTGACCTTTCAATGTGATGAAAAGGTGTAAGGCTTGCCAGATGCTGTTCTTACCACATTAGTCTTTCTGATGCTGACTGTTGTAATTACTGTTGTGTTGTTTCGTTATTGTTTCTTTCTTTTTGTTTTGCCGTTGTTTTGTTTTGTGCTCGCTCTCTCTCTCTCTCTCTCTCTCTCTCTCTCTCTCTCTCTCTCTCTCTCTCTCTCTCTCTCTCTCTCTCTCTCTCTCTCTCTCTCTCTCTCTCTCTCTCTCTCTCTCTCTCTGGTTGTTTTTGTTTTGAAATGTTTTCTCTTTTTCTTCATGTAATTGATTACTATGAAGTAAAACATCAACAGCACAAACACGAAGGTCTCGTTTACTATGACTAAGAAAAAACCCATTATTCCATTTTGTAAATGTATGTTTTTTTGTTGTTGTTATTTTGTTTGTTTTTTTTTTTGTTGTTTTTTTTTTTTTTTTGGGGGGGGGGGGGTTCAGAACTTCCCAAAGAGATACCTAAAATTTGCATTATGCATGTTTATTACATTAAAGTTCATGTAATGGACACTCCTACAGGTGTAGGCATCAATTTCCTCACTTTTACTCCAAGACATAGGTTCTGCGTACTCGTTAGAGGCGGTTCTAACGAGTACCTACATGTACGTCTGGAGTGCAAAATAAGAAAACATATTGCAAAATGCCATCAGAAACTGAAACGAATGACTGTTCCTGAGATATGAAAAGAATGCGCTATGTCAAACAGATATGATATCGAAATGTGGCCTGGGCTTTCATTAACCAACGGTGACCCTTTGGGTACTGTTTTAAGCAGGCTTGGTGCCAATTACATCTGAAAGTAATCGATTAAATTACAATTACTTTGCCCTAAAAATGTAATTGATTAAATCACAATTACAACATCATATGAATGTAATTGATTAAATTACAATTACTTTTGCAATGTAATTGATTAAATTACAATTACTTTTGCAATGTATTATCTAAAAGTACTACAGGCATGACACTTTAACTCGCGTTAAACAAATACTACTACTAATAATTAATAGATGTTCATTTAAACTACATGTTTAAAATGAAGCACAATCTCACACTTAATTCAAAACTAAATTTATGTAAGATCTCTTTTAGCTTTTGTCAAGTTCTACCAGTACTTTTGAGTTGTTATAGTAAATGCATCCATTGTGAACAATCCACTAGTTCTCATAACCGAAGCCAAAATGACCTATTATCATCAGCTTTTCAAAAGTTGCATCTTTCAGTCTACACAGACAGACAGGCTGGACAAAAGTGTAGACCCAGATTAGCCTGCTCATGGAGGAATAGTCTTCATGTAGGAGCAGTTTGATCAGTGTCCCAGCCTGTCTACATAATTTGGGCACAATTAATAAAATACAATTAATATTTTCAGATGAACTGTGTGAAGTGTTAGGATTTCAGTTTGTAAATCAGTCTCAATGGTCAATATGAGTTTAAACCAAATTAATCAACAGGAACCTGTAGACAAAATTTGAGTTGATATTGTTTTTCACAGTTACATGACAAACAGTGACTGGCAACAGTTATGTAATTTTTCACACCTGAATGTAGATGGTTACTCAACAGAACAATAGAAAATTATAGATGCTCATACATTGTACAATTTACCTGTGAAATATATATAAAAAATAGACAACTGAAAAATTGTTATAATTGCCTAGAAATTTACAAAAAGATACTTTTTCTAAGGAGAAATGCATAAAAAAAAAAAAATAAAAATAAAAAAATAAAAAGCAAACAGTGTGTACCCTGATCAGAGTGCTCTTCTAGACTATCTTATCCGAGTATGCACTGTTTGACCAGGTTTGTCTGTCCAATACCTCAGAGTCATTATGGTTGTTTATAAAAATGCTATGGCTGCACAGCTTTACCCCATATACCTTACACACTTTAAAGGGAGACAACTATATGATCAGCTTTATTTGCACTTGTGCAGTCTTTATAAACTGATTTGAAAAACATTCAGCACATCCATTAACTTTTATGAAAGGTAACAGTTTGAAATGTTTAATTGCAGTTTATTAGGAATTACTGATATTATGATGAGTATACATGCTAGCAAAAGTATGTAAAAGAATTGGTCTGATGTCCAGAATCCTTATATTTTTTCACAAATTCACAATTTATAAATGTACATATGTATATTAACAGAAATGTAATCAAATTGTAATCAGAAAATAATCATGATTACAGGCCAGAATATGGAAGTAATTGATTAAATTAAATTACTTGTAATCAGAAAAATGTCTGATTACTGATTACATCAGATTATTTGAAAATATGTAATCGATTACAGCTGATTACGATTACAGATTATGATTACCCCAAGCCTGGTTTTAAGGTATCTATATGAATCGACCAATATGCTAAAATCCCATTACGCAAAGACGCCTATACAAATACATTGCCACCTTTATCGCCAAAAAATTGAGAATTTTATGATGAAAAATTGTGATATTTTTCTTATTTCTGTTCAAAATATAGATTGTGGGCACTCGTGAGAACCGCCTCATCGAGGCGGTTCTAACGAGTACCCACAATCTATATTTTAGAGCAGAAATAAGAAAAATAAGGTATACTCCCGGAAACCCAAGTTTTACTATATAAAAGTGGGGCTCAAGGGGTTCAAAATAATATGGGCGTGTTTTCGTGATGCTTAAGTATAATTGCAATCGGATTTGTATAGCTCGGACACATTAGCATCACGAAAACACGCCTATATAATTTTGATCCCCTCAAACCCTACTCATATTTAGTAAAACTGGCGTTTACAGGAGTAAACTATATTTTTCTTATATCTACTCAAAACATAGATTGTGGGTACTCGATTGAACCGCCTCGGCTGTTCTAACGAGCCCCTAAATCTATTTGAGCAGAAATAAGAAAAATATATAATTTTTCTACTTAAAATTTCAATATCCAGTAAAATGCCGCTATTAAGACCACCTAAAATTAAAACTGATTCTGCTTTATAAAGCTTATCAATTACGAAAAAACACCTATACTAATGCATTGTAAATTTTATCGCCAAAAAAAATCAAATGAAAATTTGTGACATTTTTCTTTTTTCTGCTCAAAATAGAGATTGTGGTTACACGTTTAAACCGCATCAACAAGGCGGTTCCAGTGAATACCCACAATCTATATTTTAGAGCTGAAATAAGAAAAATAAGGTTTACCCCTGTTAACCCCAGTTTTACTATATAAAAGTATGGATCAAGGGGGACAGAATTACAGTCCAACCTGTATTAAGCAAGCACCTAAGGGATGATCAAAATGTGCTTGGTTTAGACAGGTGCTTGCTTAATACAGGTGAATTTTAATGCATTTTCCTTTTTTGGGGAACTGAAGGTATGCTTGCTTATGACAGGTTGCTTGCTTAATAGAGGTGGCCACTATGACAGGTTTTACTGTATATAGGCGTGTTTTCGTGATGGAGAATTTCTTTGTGTTTTCTGCACACAGTGTCCCCTTGTCAGTGACCGTCTTTGGGACTGTTCAAAAGTGGTCTTAAAGACCACTTTTGAACAGTTCCAAAGATGGTCTCAATATAGGAATTTTACTGTATATTTGAAAAGGCATGTTTTCGAAATGAGATAAGGATAGTTAGAGTCAACGAGAGATTTTCATATCTCCAGGTCAGAAGGTATAATGAACATGATTTAGATACACTATCCCTTATCCTACTGAATAAATTAATATGGCATACCCATTTCTGAGTATCAACCAATCAAATTGATTGGAATAATGAATTCATTCATATTTGTAACCTAGCGGTTTCGTGTTCAAATAACAACCTTAATGCAAGATCCCGATATTGTACATTGCGAGAACACATCCGTGTGACATAGTGCATTCTTGCACATTAGACAAGGGAAATCCGCGATTTTACCCTGGGATAAAAATTTATGTTCTTGCATAAAAACCTATGCGCATGGCTGTTTGAAGCCATTGTCAAATGGACCTAAAGCCGTGCTCAAACAGCAAAAACTATGTTCAAATCGTAAAATTCGCGTGTTGTTTGAACATGGATTTTGAGCTTTTGATATCACAAGATGGGCCTTGCTTTGTTTACGTTACGTTGAGCGACGTAACGTTATCGCCCTGAACGTAGCGTTTTAGGGTTCTATGATGACGTCACTGCATGACAACGTCATTCTGAATTGGCCGCCATTTTGGTTTGCCTGTCGCATTTGAAGAGTTTATATGGAATTTATATGGAGCTTTTGGGCGTTTCGTCAAAATTTGCTGTCGGATTCGTAAGTTATGCAAGAACAACGATCATCCATGGTTATTTCATTGCATTAACATTTGCCGGATCCCTCGAAAGATATCTAAACATTCGGCCTAGCGGCCTCATGTTCAAACAGCTTCCTCGGGATCCGGGAAATGTTAATGCATGAAAAACCATGGTTGATCCCTATATTCTGACTCTGGTGTTCCGACCCCAAATCGAATATAATCGCGTGTTTGATAAATGCACTGGTTGATTACGACCTTGTGCGCGCCGTCGTTAAGGTTGACGTCATGCACGATCCGTGACGTCACTTTACATTCCTACAGTGTCAACACAATATGGCGGACGTTGGTAACCGAAGTGACTGCAGCATTGAAATTCCGCGCTAAGAAATGGAAGGTATGCAAGAAAAAGAATCCAATATGGGTGTGAGGGGTGGATATAAAAATCCGTCCCTCGAGATCACTGTCCGGCATCACTCGGCAAGCCTCGTGATGCCGGACAGTGACCCTCGGGACGGATTTTCCCATCCACCCCCCACGCCCATATAAGATTATAAGAATCCTATATGGGTATGAGGGGTGGATTGAAAAATCCGTCCCGAGGGACACTGTCCGCCATCACGAGGCTTGCCGAGTGATGCCAGACAGCGATCACGAGGGACGGATTTTTCTATCCACCCCTCACACCCATATTGGATTCTTTTTCTTGCATACTTTCCATCTCCATTGCGAATTTTTGCTGTAACTTCGGTTACCGACGTCCGCCATTTTGTGATGACACAACAGAAATGTTTAGTGACGTCACGCATGACAACGCCGCACATGAGGTTGCAATCAACCAGTGCATTTATCAAAACCGCGATTATATTCGATTTGGGGTCGGAACACCAGGGTCAGAACATAAATTTCTATCCCAGGGTAAAATCACGGATTTTCTTGTCCGGTGTGCAAGAATCTTATATTCTTTCATGCCTCAAAAAAGAGAATTTTTTTCTGATGAAAATGTGAGATACTTTTTGGACGGGTTTTTAAAAAAAAATCCGTCCTTTAGAATAGCGATGTCTTGGCGGGAGGGCGCCTGGCGGGCGGGCGTAGTCCGAGGTTTACCTTTTGGTTAACCTTTTTTCAAAGTAATATATTACCTTTATTCTTCAATGGATTGCTTTTATATTAGGACTGTTGCTTCATTAATAATATCTCTTTCATATGCAATCCATTTATGGCACAAAGGACCAAAGTTTTGTTTTACCATTTTTCAAACTTACGTTTATTTAAGAAGTTTTACTCTGTATTGCCTCCCTTACTTCATAAACTTCAGACTTTTACTCTGTGTTACCTCCCTTACTTCGCTTGCATGCTTGATAACGAGCATAGCGGCGGCTGCCGAAGGCAGCCGTCGACGTCCGCCGAAGGCGGGCTTCGAGCGAGCTCGTATCTAGGTAACGCGTATCATCACAAGACACAATCTATGCAAGAAAGTTTGCTTGCGCCGAGGAACTGGCTTAAACCGGTTTTCAGGTTTCCATGTATTCCATTCAAACCATGTATGAAGTCGGGAACCAGAGCCTCAAAAAGCTTATGTAACCCGTATCCGTCACCGGATGAATAGTGTGTCGCAAGGCTGATTGGTGATTCGGTTTGTTGTAATAGCTAAAAAATCAACATTGGCATATCAGTCAATTAATATATTTTCTTATTTATGTGTTGGCATAAATGTGTACATTTTGTATTTATTTTTGTTGTTATTATTTATGAATAAATTAAAATGACGTCACGAGATCGACATGACCTTGGGAAATCTCTACGCCGCCATATTTATTTCTGTCGTTATGTACTGGAAGCACTCGAAAAACAATGAATCTGATGATTAAATCGGTCAATCTACACGTAGGTGATTTTCAGGCTCAGGTGTATGATTTTTTTTTCTATTTATTGACCTAGCGAACTCGGCCCATGCAACAACTTGGGAAGTTCAAGCTCATTGTAGGACATCTCGACCCTTTGTCCTTGACAAACAACAAGAACACCAATAATCCTTGGTCATTTCGTCCCGCCCATCAGGGAGCGCGGTGCTCCCATCAGGCGGAACTCAGAATCAGAATTGTTACTGGTGACACGTCAAATAACATTCATACACCAGAACAGAAACCGAGTGAACTTGAATACTGCCATAACTGGAGACCACTCCCAGGAAAAATGATTGGTAGGGCCTGAGATGTCATTTCATCTTAAGTTAATGTCTATCTATCTATTTATACTGCAGCAACCCCATTAAGAGGACTATCGTGCAGGTAAATTTTGTTTGTTTGTTTAATTTGAGGTTTAACATACCCGTCAACACTGTAAAAATCATTTTGGAGACGTTGCTTCCAATTTTGTGGGACTTTTACCCGACATTGGGATGAAATGACATCTCAAATGTCGCCCAATGAAACTGATAGCGGTCAGTCTGATTACCCCAGGACACTGGAGGACACCGGAAGACACCGGAGGACACATTTTAATATAAGTTTAAAACTTTTCAGTATAAGAAATAAATGCCTAACTTTATATAAATAGTTAAAAGTTAACCAAATTAGGAATTTCCATACTCCAATACCGTTGTAACAACGCTAATGTAATGTAAAGTATATATCATCATTTCTCATGAAAGTATCAGAACCGGATACATTTAACTGACATTTTATATTATTGTATCTAAATATAATCATCCATTCATCCATATATCCATCCATCCTTCCATTTTTCAGAACTTGAGATAAAAGGTTCCGAGTATATAATCTAATTAATACCTGTCAGTTACCAGTAATGAATGCTACCTGTGCTTACACCTGCCTGTTAACTGATTAATTAAGTACCGCTAAATCCTTCACGGCACTTAATCCATTCACCACCTAGTTAACAATCAATAAAGGCGTGTTTTCATGTTGTATAAACAAGGCTCTGCAATAAACCGTTCTGTTTATGTTTGAAACTTAGATCACACTGGTAAAGGCAAGCGCGCAGGGTAAGGAACAAACACACCGGATAAGGAAATTTTTCCGATCAGGATAAAAAAGAAAATGGCGGAATGGGTATCACATGTGCAGGTTTGTTGTTGTTCTAGATATCGTGTTATGGTTACTAATCAATACGGCTGCTCACATTAGCTTCACGGAAGACACATATTATTCACAAATTTATATTCGATGGTCCGAATTCGAAAGTTACATCCAGTCAAACGGAGAACCGGACACAGTGGAGCTACTCCACCGCGAAATCTCATTATTTTACATGAAACGCTCTTCTGGGAAGATGGTATGCCTTTTTTTGTTGGTTGTAGACATACACATGATAAATCGGACTGTTACAAATAAGATTGAAGGAAAATTTGATATTAGAAGGCACACAGTGAGAAATCCTAGTTCAATTTTCAATTCAACGCCCACGGGCAAGGGAATGGGTACAACGCATATGATAAGACACAAAATGTTCCGGGAAAAATGGTTGTTGTATGGTCGTAGCACTAGAAAATTTCCATCTCAGATTAGGTTTTCCGATATTAATAATTAGTCCTACATAGTTTAAAGCACCAGTTGTGATCTTTAGGAAACGTTCAGAGTTTTTTTGCATTGTCTTGGCATGTGCATTGCTCTGGTTCTAGCAATGTACACCCCCCCCCCATCCCCACACTAACATACACATACACTATGAATCTAGGACGATTTGGCCCGGACGATTTGACCTAGGAGAATTCTGCCAAGGAGAATGTGGTCCGTAAAAATATTGGGTAGGACAACTTTGCAAGGCTAATATAATGTCCTGTGCAAATTGACATATAAATGTTTTGGGTTTGTTTTCAGTAATGCCTCTTGGTTTGTTTGTTTGTTTTAGAGTTTAATGGCACTGTCAATACTATTTTAGGTCATTTTTGAGCCGGTCAGTTTACCTATCCACACTTTTCCTGGGCAAGCTTATACGTAAGCGGTTAACCAGTACAGTGCACATTCTTCCGCCATAAATTGACAACTACCCTTCTTGAATCAGTGGAAGGTAGAGAATGGCAGTAGAAAAGGTTTCATGATTAATCTCCACGAACTTGAAGAATGTGGCCGACCCCGGCAGGTGTCGAACCGTGCCCTCCTGATCACCAGCAGACGCGAATCCGACTGAGCTACCGAGGCCGGCATAATCATTCAGTTATCAATACATGTACATACTTTAATATTTGCCTTGCCCATCGGGGCTTAAGAAATAGATGGACTGCATGATGCTTCCACGCAGAGCTGAAACCGACCCACACACGGGTACTGGTAAACTGCTTAGAGGATCTAAGCCTGCACAGGCAAAGCGGTGCGAGTCGACCCGCCCATGCTTATAAACCCTATTGGTTTCATTGGGCGGCAGGGCTTCGATATAAAAAGATTGGGTACAACATGGATATTATACGACAGACTGCATGCATGGTAGTTAACCCAATCACGGTTGGCAACTTTGCTTCCCTCTTTAATTGCACGCCGGTGGGTCAGGCCTCAGATTCTATGACGGCTCCAACGTAAAGGCTTATTGAAAATTAAAGAGATAATGTTGGTTGGTGCCTGATGCTCTGTCTCTGGTCGGGCTCATCGGAGTCTAACTGTTGGTTTTCTTTTGCTCCAGCATTTCAGTGGTTTCTTGCTGTCGAGTCCTCACCGTTGTCTCACCTCTGTGGTTCTTTGATTTCTGTGTTCACGGAGATGTTGCACTGATGAGTTAGGAGGCCTTCATGCGGACTGAACAAATTATTTGTCTAAATCGCGACGGAAGTAAGGGCGAGGATTGTGGCCACGTAAAATCGATTTAAGCCCCCCAGTGGAAATCTTCCACTGACCGTTCCAAGGCGGCTCTTCTGTGGCGATTTATTTATGTTGTTGTTTGTTACTTACTGTGTGTATCACTTGTGTCTTTTAATTTTGGATGGCCATATGGCCATTTTGTGGGAAAGTAACTGTCCATATGGCCTTCCTTTGTTTAGGTTTCCATTATGGTCTGGTCGCTTAATGTTTGTATTTCTTTCCCTTTGGTGTCTTTTATGGATGGAGTAAGTTAATTGTATCAATTCCTGATCTTTGTTTTACTTCTACTTTGCGATGTCGTTTCATCTCAGTGTCGGGTAAAAGTCCCACAAAATTGGAAGCAACGTCTCCAAAATGACCTTTACAGGTTTGACGGGGACGTTAAACCTCAAATCAAACAAACAATATTTGCCTTATATCTGACGACGAACTGCGTACAAAGGGCCTGTTAAGATCTCCAATTATATCTGCCCCCCACCCCCGGAATATTTGTTTCATAAATGTTGTATGGTGATTGATAGCCAAAGGAAGTTATATGAAAAGATACAGCTTCAAAGAAAAACAAATCAATAAAATGTTTGGTCATTCACAAATAAGGTATTGTTTTTACCATGACTTTACCCCTAGCCCCAGCTGATTTTGACCAAAATTGCAAAATTTGTCACCTTTATTGCTTTCAAAATACAACAGCCTAGCCTTGCCTGTACATATTTTATATTTTGTATACAGATAAAGTTTTGATATGTTAACATGTGGTGAAAATATATAAAAAATGAAAGGTGAACTCTGTGTTTATTTTTTTTTTTTTCATAAATTAATTTTTGGTCATTATCAGAAATGCCAACATAAAATTGCCATAACTCCGTTCATAGTAAAGCTAAATATATTTGGGTGGGTTTCAAAAAAATGAAGCAAAAGTGTGACATTGAGGTCAAAAATTAAAATATCTTTCAGCTGATTAATTTTGCTGTCTGTTTTTTCGATGGATGTCAAAGTGTCAGAAATTAATAGTTTACACTGTGTTTGAGCATTATTTTTTTTGGAATTTCTATGTTTCTAGTATATTTTGCTGTTTATTTTCAAAACATGGTATGCACCTAGTAAATAGCACTGCATTCTTTTCACATATTTTTTCATTAATATTTATATATATTTTGATGAAACATATATTGGAGCATAAGTCTGTGTCATTGATTTTAATTGTTAATGCGAAAAAAAAAATTCTGTCATTTTTTGATATATTTTACACTGAATTAGGTATATCTACCCATAAAAGTTTTTTTATTCATTTGAATATTTCAAATATTCATAAATAAATACAATTTTGTTAAAATTCAATACATTTTTAAATCACATTTCAAATTTCGTTTCGATCTAAGCATTATTTCATGAAAAAACAGCCTTTAAAAATTTGCCTATTTTTGCTGCATTTCGTTGCACTTGGGACAAAAACAGTCTTTCTGGATTTCTCTAGCACTGCATTTTTTCACTTATTTTTTCATAAATATTTATGTATATTTTGATGAAACATATATTGGGGCAAAAGTCTATGTCATTAATTTTAGTGGTAACAGCGAATTTTATTTTTTTCAGTCAGTTTTTGATAAAGTTTATACTGAATTTGGGTATATCTATCAATAAAAGTTTTATAATCACTCGAATAGTTCAAATATTCATAAAACAATACTATTTTGTTAAACTTCGATACATTTTTAAATCACATTTCAAATTTCGTTTCGATCTAAGCATTATTTAATGAAAAAAATAGCCTTTGAAAATTTGCCTATTTTTGCCGCATTTCGTTGCACTTGGGACAAAAACAGTCTTTCTGGATTTCTCTAGCACTGCATTTTTTCACTTATTTTTTCATTAATATTTATGTACATTTTGATGAAACATATATTGGGGCATAAGTCTATGTCATTAATTTTAGTGGTTACAGTGAAAAATGTTTTTTCAGTCAGTTTTGGATAACGTTTATACTGAATTGGGTATATCTATCAATAAAAGGCTTATAATCACTCGAATAGTTCAAATATTCATAAAACAATACAATTTTGTTAAAATCCAATACATTTTTAGATCACACTTCAAATTTCGTTTCAATCTAAACATTATGTCATGAAAAAAAGAGCCTTTGAAAATTTGGCTGCTTTTTCCTTATTTCGTTGCACTTGGGACAAAAACAGTCTTTCTGGATTTCCTTCAATAAGGCAAGACACTACATATTTTAGCACTTGTCATGCATTTTTTATTTCATATAACTCATCAACATGAAGAACTGTGAACTTCAAACACAGAATATAACAAAACATGACAACAATTCAATGAACATTTCAGATTTTGGAGTATGGATGTCAGTCATTTCTTTATATCACATTATTCTGCAATACTAAAACCAGGTGTACTTCTGTACCATAAATGGTAGGGAATCATTTTTTAAATCCTTTTTGATGAAAGCAAAAGTGTTTTAATGGCTGTGTATCAGATATGCATGTTGAAAGAAAACGTTGCACTTGGGACAAAATCGATACTTTGTGTTCTCTTCTAGTATTAAGAATTTTTGTATGAATTACACAGACAGACTGACGGGACCTATCACAGTATATCTGTCTTTTCTTCGAAAAGTGCAGATATAAAGATAGAGTATCCTGCTGCCTACTGTGATATTGTCCAGTTTTTTTTGTCGCACCTGCATGAAGCATGGCTCTATATACATGTAAGAGTCCACTTTTCCATCCATTTGCCTGTTTGTTCATCCATTCCTCAAGCCATTGACAGCATTTGCAACCACCCTAACTTTTACCCGGGCCTGATGTACAGTGCATTTCTTGAGAATTATAAGTGCTTCATTCCTGATGAAGCAACTTGCATGTAGGGATAGCAACTTTAATGCAAACATTCGTATTTGACCTTGACATACATTTCATGGTTCACTAACTGTAAACGATTGTGTCAACCCAGGCTTTCACCCATGTGGTCAAGTCCATTTCTCAAGAACTATTAGAACTTCATAAATTATACTTGGTACAAACTAGCATCTAAGGATGGCAGCTTTAGTGCAGGCATCCATTTTTTGCACTTGACCTACTTTTTATAGTTCACTGACTTTGTGAACTATTGTGGCCACCCTAACTTTCACCAAAAT
This sequence comes from Lucinisca nassula, assembly GCA_963580285.1. Lineage (NCBI taxonomy): Eukaryota > Metazoa > Mollusca > Bivalvia > Lucinida > Lucinidae > Lucinisca > Lucinisca nassula. The sequence continues at coordinate 64,146 of CAUZLF010000683.1, forward strand.
GTTCAAGTCCATTTCTGAAGTTCTAACTGTAAGAGCTTCATGGATCATACTAAGTGCAAAGTTGCTTCTAGCGATGGTAACTTCATTGCAAGAATCCATATTTGACCTTGATCTCATGTCATGGTTCACTGACTTAGAGAATTATTGTATCAAGCCTAGCTTTTAACCCAATGTTTAGGTCCAAAGAACTATATAAGAATCATTAATTATACTTCAGCTTGGTAAAAGCTTGCATCTTGGGATGGCAACTTTGGTGCGAGCATCCACATTTCACCTTGACACACAGTTCATGGTTCACTGACTTTGTGAAGATTTCCCCTTGGCCGAGCTTTTGTTTTAAAGAAATCAGGATCAGTTTTTCACCTTGAGGTAGTTTCCTGATAAAAACAGTCTATGTATATATACCAGTATGCCAAGTTTCTGCCATTTGTTCTCAAACAATAAAGGATTCTTTCAAGCATTTGAAACTTATTTAAGCCTTATTGGAGATGGAGAAGTATTACACAATCTGGTGGAAAGAGAGGACTAAACCCTCCTCTCTCTATTATTCAGGACATTATACCAAATTTGATGATAAGCTCAGTTACACAGTTTTGGTATGAAGTTGAATGGCCCAGATGTGGGCCCTGTGAAGCCTATCAGCTTACCTTGCAGGCTTATAAGAGGCAAATTCTGCCACTGGCAAATTAAATAGATGCAGATCAACCCTTGCATGTGTGCAATCGGATAGTACACTGACCCAGGTGAAAATAATGGTCATTTACCATTAAGTAGCATGTTTTCCTTGGTATTCTATGGACCTGGGACCATGATTGGCCAAGATTTGTAAAATGGCACCACAACCACATAATTTGATGACCATGGTCATATACCATGGTCTCAGGTGAAAATGATGGTTAGTTGATCATGAACACCATAGTAGACAATGGTCAATGTTTGACCATGGTGTTGACACAGGCAGACATTTTTATGTTCGCTTAATGTATAGGAACCCTACCAAGCTGAAGGAATTCTTCCAGTTCAAGATGCCTGTCACTCATATTTTATGACAGTCAATGCTCTTTAAGCAATCAGACCAACAGGCAGATACATGTACTAAACAATGTTCTATATATTGATGAAATTCTGTTGACAACAATCTCGAAAATCATCTCTTAGAGGTGATCAAAGTGTGGATACAAAACTTATATATAGGTGGTAAGCTAGATACATGCTTCTTGTCTGCATAAATATGAATAACTAATTAATTCAAATAATTAGAATTTTTAGGTAAATGAATATAGATTTGAAACGGTAAATAAATATAAATATCAAGGGAGGATATAAATTTCAAGGGAGGCTACTGAACCTTTACCCTTAAACTAAATCAGACTGGCCAGTGTCCATGGACATTGTCCACTGTGCTTTGACCTCACTTGACAATATGTCAAGTGCACTGAATCCATGGATATTGTCCAGTCTGTCCACTGATTCTATTGCAAATGTCCACTGGGTTTACTGACATGGTCCACTTAGTTTATGGGCAATTCTAGGGGAGGGTGATTTTTTTACAGACAGCCAAAAGCCTTATAAGTCAAGGCTGCAAAAAAACATCAAATGTTAAATTTTGCTGTTATGGATTAGAGTGATGTATTTTATACAGCTATTTAACCAGAGCTAAATATGACCATGGTCCACCATGATGCTATGTTGGCCATGGTAGACCATGATTATTTAGAAATTTTATGCCAGTTGCCCATGATCAACCATGGTCATTGACCATAGTAATTTTGACCCTAGTTTCTACTAACTAGCAGCCATGCTCTGCTATGGACAACCATGGTAGGCCATGGTTAGTTGGACATATATGACAACTGACTATAACAATCCATTATAGCCAACCATAGCCGTACTGTATTTTTTACCCAAACCACTGACAACCATGGTTTTGTTTCTTTGAATTGAGGTTAAATGGCCCTGCCAACACTGTATACCTTATTTTGGAGAGGTTGCTTCCAATTTTGAGAGACTCTTACTTGGAATTGAGGTGAAATGACATCTCAAGCCCTGTCGCCCAAGGAAACCAATAGGGTTTACAAACATGGACGATCGGACTCACACATCTTTGCCTGGGCAGGCTTAGATCCTCTAAGCGGTTATCCTCTAAGCAGTTTACCAGTACTTGTGTGCAGTCGGTTTCAGATTTTCTGTCCCAAGTGCAACGTTTGAAGGTTAGTTGAAAATGGCCTCTTAAATGACCTCCAACAGACATTTTAAGATAAAGTTTTGATTGATTTTACATCTGCTTTTATGAAAAAATATTTTTCAAACAAAGATTGTGCTACAATGTTCTTGTTTTGAAAATAAAATTCTTTTGAAAATGTATATTAGTTAAAAAATCCACTTTTCTTTAAATATTTTCTAAAAATGCTTATTGCAGACTTTAAAATTCATAAATTGTTAAAATATATGATTTAACAGTAAGGAAAAAATGATTACATTGAAGAACAAGTCAATTGTTTAGCATTAATATTGCAAACATTAAACATGTAAAAATGCGTTGCACTTGGGACATCACTTTTGGCAACCTGTAGGAAGCCAGTGCCTCACTACAAGTAAAGGATTGCTTTAGATGGCTTCCTCCTGACTTGCTGACATGAAAGATAGATAAAAATGATATGTTACACAGGTTATGCTCGTATGATAGATCTAAAACTTCCAAACGTTGCACTTGGGACAAAGCTGGGTAACAGATTAAAGCAGCTGTTTTCTGAAATGTTGTGCAGTGTAGTAGCTATATAATGGCCGATTATTAATCTTGAAACATTATACTGTGTTATTTACAACTAGCAATGCATCTAGTGATTATGATGTGAGATATATTTTTTATGAAAGTTCAACATTTGTTAAATTTGGTATAATTTTTTTTTGGGGGGTGTCAACATTGTATATTATGTTTGGACATGTAAACATAGCCAAAACACACGTAAATTAGATTGAAAATGCAACTATGTAATGGTTTTTGGCATCCAGGGTGTTTTTGTGATAAAACTGGCCATATTTTATCTTTTATATCCGTTTGAAAATCATGTAAGATTCAAAATGTCACGCTAAAAACGTTGCGATTGGGACATTTTTGGGTATATTTTCTTGCATAACTTTTGACTGCATCAATCTTTTTTGATGAAATTTTCTGTGAAGTTTAACACCCATATACCACACAATTTGTACACAAACAAACCCTTATAAGTAGAACACTATTCAGCCAAGCTTGAATAATAAAAAATGAGTAAAAAAGCTTCATTTTTTTGAAACCCACCCATATTGTTATTACTCATTTTCTTAGTTAGAACCCAAGGAATAATTTGATACCTGTTTCATTTTTCGTATATCTCCATGATAACGCAAGTGGGTGGGGTAACAAGATACGACTCACTTAGTGTACAAACGACGAACAGTGCTACCTGATATATTAATGCGCCAGTTGAAACCGGGTTTCTAAGGGCACTTTCTATTGTCTTTTTCTTTCGAAGGGGTATACTTTTATCACACTTTTCTTACTATTTTCGTCATAATTTATTAACTCAATACAGACACATCAAACGTCAAGTTATTCTGAAAATACTTGAAGACGAAACAACTCGTTTCTGTGTATGTTTCCATTAAGAAGCCTGTTAGCATGTGAAACGTCGCACATTGAAGAGGATTTGAGTAAGGGCCAAAAAGAAGCCAAATCATATCAGGCCCTTTAATGACCATGTAATAGGTATGTCTCACGAATTTGGCGAGGTTATCTACCTTATTTTCGGCCAAAAGAACAAGCATAAAATTTTCTACCAGAAATACTGCATGGACAAATACATCATTCCTCTAATTCATGATCGCGATGAACCCAATCCATCTATCCCCCATAGGCGATGATTATATTGCTAGAACCACAGCAATGCGCATGCCAAAACAATGCACACAAACTTTGGACGTTTCCTAAAGGTCACAATTGGTGCTTTAAACTATGTAGGACTAATTATTAATATCGGAAAACCTAATCTGAGATAGAAATTTACTAGTGCTAAGACCATACAACAAACATTTTCCCCGGAAAATCTTGTGTCTTATCATATGCGTTGTACCCATTTCCTTGCCCAAGGGCGTTGTATTGAAAATTGAACTAGGATTTCTCACTGTGGGCCTTCTAATTTCAAATTTTCCTTAACTCGTATTTGCAACAATCCGAGTTATCATGTGTATGTCTACAAGTAACAAAAAAGTGCACGCCATCTTCCCAGAAGAGCGTTTCATGTAAAATAATGAGATTTCGCGGTGGAGTAGCTCCACTGTGTCCGGTTCTCCGTTTGACTGGATGTAACTGTCGAATTCGGACCATCGAATATAAATTTGTGAATAATATGTGTCTTCCGTGAAGCTAATGTGAGCAGCCGTATTGATTAGTAACCATAACACGATATCTCGAACAACAACAAACCTGCACATGTGATACCCATTCCGCCATTTTCTTTTTTATCCTGATCGGAAAAATTTCCTTATCCTGTGTGTTTGTTCCTTACCCTGCGCGCTTGCCTTTACCAGTGTGTAGATTGAGTATCCACATTTTCTTCCTGAGTTTTAAGCATATATTATATAAGAACACTAAGCCTTTATCACATTACAAAAAAAAATAAAAAAAAAAATGTATATATATATATATTGCATAGGCTTGTTTACTTTACATAGGCTATATATATTGCATAGGCTTGTTTACTTTTTGATAGGATGCACTAACAAAAACAACAACAAAAAAAAAGAGAGAGAGAGAAAGAACAAAAAAAAATAAGGAAAAATATAAGTATTTGAAAAAAATAAAGAAAAAAAAATATGTATTAATAAAAAAAAAGAAAAAAAAAAACAAGGAGAAAAAATATGTATTCAAAAAAAAAAAAAAATAAAAAAATAAGAAAAAAAAAAGATAACTCATGTACATAAAAGAAAAAAAAAGGCTGGTTAACGGCTGTCAGTCATTTAATTTTTAATAAGAATGACAGCAAGTCCTAGTCACACCTCCACGAGTCGCAATTCTGCAAACAAATATTGCGCGGTACCAGCTGGAAACTAAGGATAAAATTTTATCCTTGGGCTAACGTGACAGGGCGATAGATAGATTGATGGATAGATAATCAATAACAGTGCATAAAATAATTATACGTTTCCAATGGCCAAAAAAAAAAAAAAAAAAAACATGTAAGAAGTATAAATAAAAGTGTCCTCCGGTATCGCCACTTGACGGATATTCAAGCTAGAACAAAACCTCATCGTGGGGATTGCGTGGATTTAAAGAACCGATATATTCATCATGCACAGTACACATACACGTCTTTCTTTACATAATCATACTCTTTCAAAGTTGATAAAATCATTTAAAATCATTTAAAACTTCTAATAAAAGGTGTCCTCCGGTGTCTTCCGGTGTCCTGGGGTAATAAGACTGACCCAACTGATAGGGTATATTAGCATGGACGGTCCGCCTCACACCCCGGTTCCTGGACAGGCTTAGATCCTCTAAGGTTGCCCCCGCCCATAGGGGCTTTCATTTCATTTCAAAGCCTTCTACTGGCCGAGATAACTCACAAGTATAATCTTTCACAAGTAGTGTCTGCGTAATAACTCATAGTATAGAGGATATTTTTTTTTTTTTTCCCTCCCTCTTTCACCCAACATGTTGAAAATCAGACATAAACAGCAATCAACAGGGTTAAGATTTAGATAAGTTATATAAGAAATATATGGGCTGCATGATACTTCTACGCAGAGCTGAATCCGGCCCTCACACTAGTACTGGTAAACTGCTTAGAGGATCTAAGCCTGTCCAGGAACTGCAGTGCGAGGCGGACTGTCAACGCTAATAAACCCTTTTGGTTTCATTGGGCGACAGGGCTTGAGATGTCATTTCATCTCAATGTTGGGTAAAAGTCCCACAAAATTGGAAGTAACGTCTCCAAAATGACCTTTACAGTGTTGACAGGGACGTTAAACCTCAAATCAACCAACCAAGATCCTCTAAGGGGTTTACCAGTACTAGTGTGTGGGCCGGATTCAGCTCTGCGTGGAAGCATCATGCAGCCCATATATTTCTTCAAGCCCCTTTTGTTTGCAATGAAGTTAAACCGCCAAGTCAACACATTTTGTACCGAAGGGAATCTTCCTCCTTAAATATAGCACAAGTCTATTTCAAAGTTTAGGGGTATCCGGTGTTTTCTTCAAAATCTATTTGGAACTGCCTGAATGGTTTGCAAACAATGTAGGCCCTGACAAGTTTTTTTGTTTGTTTGATTTGAGGTTTAAAGTCCCCATCAACACTGTAAAGGTCATTTTGGAGACATTGTTTCCAATTTTGTGGGACTTTTACCCGACATTGAGATGGTTATAATATCTGCAGCCCAATGAAACCAATAGAGTTTATAAGCATGGACTCTCACCACTTTGCCTGGGCAGGCTTAGATCCTCTAAGGGGTTTACCAGTACTTGTGTTCGGGTCGGTTTCAGCTCTGTGTGGAAGCATCATACAGCCCATCTACTTCAAGGCCCGATGGATGGGGCCCTGATGAGACACTGTGTCCTGCGGCATCTGACCTTGGCCTGACAGGCTGTATAATATTGTTTGGCAACTACCCGTTTTGGGGTTTCCGATACAATATGGGTTAAAAGACCAATTTCTGATTTTAGCTTTTAAATATACTAACCTTATCTCTTCACACTGTACTTATAAACCCATTTCATCAACTCCTACACCCTTCAACACTTGGTTTGCCAGAACCCCTCTTATGTCCCTCTCGGAGGGGTTAAGACGTATTGGAAGAAAGAATGAAAGCACTGACTGGCTAAAAATGACCTAAATGCAATACAACTGCTGCAATTTTTTTAACCATTGCATGCAACTCTGTGTTGG